>PVJD01008326.1:0-73806 GCA_004026545.1 Mormoops blainvillei | reverse complement strand
TTATAAGGAAATTTGGAGAGCTTTTGATGGATATAGAAATATTTTTTAACCTAAAAACCTTCTGATTGATAAATAGATAGCGCTAAATAAATTCCTAAACAGGTTATTGTTACAAGAAAAAAAGAGAAGATTTGGTTATAATTATGTATAGATTTAAAATTCAATTTCAACAATGACTGAAAGTAAAGGACATTAAGTTGTGCTTTGTAAGCTCTTCCAGGAATGAATTGCTTTGGCCTCTTAAAACAGCTCCGAGTCATCACTTTCAAAGGCATTTAATGGCTGTACTAGATCCAAATCATAAGTTACATGTGCACTGATACTTGCTAGCTGTATTAAGGCCTGAGTCAGCACTGGCTATGGTTGAGCAGGATCAGTTTATTTGGTGGCTTTCACCCAACCGGAAAAGGGTTGCCATGTTCATTGTGCCTATGATAAACCACTCTGTCTTGTAACCTGATAGAATAGGTTCTTTGAACTGACTATGTGGTTGAGTTCTTGGTTATAGTTTTAGATGAACTCCTAAGAGATTTAAGTTGGAAATTAAATATGGCTTTTAACAATGAAAAACACTGTGAAACTGAATTTGAATGACAGTCAAGAGAGAATATAGTCCAACCCCTTATTTTAAAGTTAGGACGACCAGAAGGACACAAGACGACAGTCGAGCAGGTGAAGTTACGTTCACCTCCTCCCAGGACCAAACTGGCAGTGCAACCTAATCATGAAACAGTCAACCTGAATAGCCAAACAAAGACTAGCCGAACAGAGTCTTATGACCAAGAATTTACAGAAGCAGCCACATTGAGACCGGTAGGAAGGGCGTAGCTGCAAGTGGCTGGTCCCTGCTTCCACACGTGGCTGAGATTATGGAGGGATATCTCAACTGCAAAGCTTTCCTCTGAGGAGTGTGTGATCCCTACACCTGACTCCCCAGCCCGTAGCACCAGAGCCAGGACGAGATACCCATATAACATCTGGCTGTGAAGATTAACAGGGATTCTGTTCACTAAGGAAAGATGTGAGTCTGTTAGAGGTATGAGTACCCTCTTTTAATTAATTTTTTAAAATCCTCGCCTGAGGATATGTTTATTGATTTTAGAGAGAGAGGAAGGGAGAGAGGGAGAGAGAGTAAAAGAGAGACAGAGAGAGTCCCTCTTACACTGTAGACGCCATCTCTCTTGGGTGGAACACTGCCCTCCGCACAACGTCAGCTTCCGGGAATGCAGTAGCCCCCACGTCTAGACTCCCTTTTACTCCACACTGAGTATTTCACACCCTGCTGAAGAGTCAGTTGCCTGGGCAGGGGTGTGGAATTTTTGGCAGTCTCACGGGGTACCAGTGACTCAGTTGCGTAGGTCTGGGATGGGGGCCACTACTCCCGCTTTCCCTCAAGTCTGACCAGCAGACCCCGTCATGGGATATCCAATAGTCCAACTTCCCTGACTCCCAGCTGCCCTACCCTGCTGAGCTCTGGCTCCCAGCAGAATCTGGGACAGACTGAGTTGTAAGGCTCTAGGACAGGGCCATTTTTCCCTTGCACAACTGAATGGTACGTACAGAGCCCTCCTTTCACACGGACAAACCTTGGTCTATTTGGGCCTGATACACTCTGCTGGTCTCACCCTGATGACTTCCTGAGACCACCTACTAGAAATCGATCACAAGAAAATAACCCCACAAAAACACGAAGACTAAATATCAGGTTATTAAATAATAAATGGGTTAACAATGAGATCAAGGAAGAAATAAAAAGATACCCTTGAAATAAAAAGAGAACACAACCACCTAAAATGTATGGGACACACTGAAAGACACATTGAAAGCAGTTGTAAGAGGGAAATTCTTAGTGTTACAGACCTATCTCAAGAAACAAACAACAAAAAAAAATGGCAAATAAACAATCTAACTTTACATTTAAAGGAACTAGAAAAAAAACAACAAACAGGGCCCAAAGTAAGTAGAAGAAAAGTGATAATGAAGATCAGAGCATAAATAGATGAAATAGTTTTAAAACCAATACAAAAGGTCAATGAAAGCAAGAGCTGGTTCTTTAAACAGATAAACAAGATTGAGAAACCATCAACCAGACTCATAAAGAAAAGGTGGTAAAATATCTAAATAAATAAAATAGAAATGAATGAGAAGTAACAACTTCCACCACAGACATAGAAAGGATTGTAAGAAAATCTTATTTAGAACTATATGCCAACAAATTGGACAATCTGAATGAAATGGATGAATTTCTAGAAACATATAATCTTCCAAAACTGAATCAAGGTGAATCAGAAAACATGAATAGACTGATTGCAAGTAATGAAATTGAAGCAGGAAACAAAACAAAACAAAACAAACTCCCAACAAACAAAATTCTGCACCAGGTGTTTTTGCAGATAACATTTACCAAACATTCAAAGAGAACTGACGTCTATTCTTCTCAAGCTATTTGAAAAATTTAAGAAGAGAATGTTCCTAAGCTTATTTTATGGGGCCAGGATTATCCTAATTCTAAAACCAGATAAAGACATTGTAAAGAAAGAAAATTATAGACTAATATCCCTAACCAACATACGTGGTAAAATAGTCAACAAAATATTAGCAAACCTGATCCAGCAATACATTTAAAAGATCATACACTATGATCAAGGAGGGGGTGTTATTCTGGGGATGCAAGATTGCTATAATATCTGCAAATCAATAAACAGGATATACCACATAAACAAAATAAAGGATAAAAACTGCATGATCATATCAATAGATGTAGAAAAAGCATTTGATAAAATCCAGCATCCATATATGATAAAAGCTCTCAGTGAAGTAGAAACAGAGAGAGCATACCTCAACATAATGGAGGCCATATATAACAAACCCATAGCTAATGTTATACTTAATGGGCAAAAACTACAAGCATTTCCCTTAAGATCAGGAATAAGACAGGGATGTCTGCTTTCACTACTCTTATTCAACATTGAACAGGAAGTTTTAGCTACAGCTATCAAGCAGGAAGGAGAAATAAACTGCATCCAAATTGGAAAGGAAGAAGTAAAACTGTCATTATTTGCAGTTGATGATAGTGTATATAGAGGATCCTAAATATTCCACACAAAAAACCTACTAAAACTGGTAAATGAATTCAGTAAAATAAGAGGATATAAAATTAATATCTAGAAATTGGTTGCATTTTTATACACCAGTAATGAGAATTAAGAAAACAATCCCATTTATAATTGCATAAAAAAAATCTAGGAATAATTTTAACCAAGATATAAAAGACCTGTATTTGGAAAATTATAAAACACCAAAGAATAAAATAGAAGATACAAACAAGTGAAAAACATATACCATGTTCATGGATAGGAGAATCAACATTGTTAATATGCCCATACTACCCATAGCAATCTATACATTCAATACAATTCCTATCATTTCACAGAACTAGAACAAATATTCCAAAAACTTATATGGAATCACAAAAGACACTGAATAGCCCTAGCAATCTTGAGAAAGAAGAACAAAATTGTAGGAATCACACTAGCTGATATCAAACTATACTACAAAGCCACAATAATCAAAACTACATGGTACCACTATAAAACAGAATAGAGACCCCAGAAGTAAACCCAGAGCATTATAGTGAATTAGTATTTTACAAAAGAAGCAAAAACACACACTGGGATAAAGCAGTCTATTCAATAAATGGTGTTGGAAGGGATTAGTCAAAGAGTGTGTATGAATGACCCTTGGACATGGACAACAGTGTGGGAATTTGCTGTGGAAGTGGGGGATGGGGAGGGCAGAGGAGGGCAAAGAGGAAAAACTTGGGACAACTGTAATAGAATAAACAAGAATAATAAAATAAAGAAGAAAAGAAAAATAAATGGTTTTGGGAATATTGGACAAATATGTGCAAAAAGTGAAACTAGACCACCTTTAAACATGTGCACAAGAATAAACTCAAAATAGTTATGATTTAAATATATGACTTGAAACCATAAAAGTGCTGGAAGAAAACATAGACAGTCAAATCTCAGATATCGCTCATAGTAACATTTTTTCCTGATATACTTCCTGGGGCAAGGCAAAAAAAAAAATTGAAAATAAACATATAGGAGTATATCAAACTAAAAGTTTTTGCACAGCAAAGGAAACCATCAGCAAAATGAAGACAGCCCACTAAATGGGAGAACATATTTGCCAATGATACACCTGTTAAGGTGTTAACATCCAAAATTTATAAAGAACTTATAAAACTCAACACCAAAAAAAAAAATCCAATTAAAAAAAGGATAAAAGATCTGAATAGACACCTCTCAAAACAGGACAGATGGCCAATAGACATGCAAAAAGATGCTCGATATCACTAATCATCTGAGAAATGAAAATTAAAATCACAATGAGATATCACTTCACATGTGTCAGAATGGCTATGATCAATAAATCAACAAAAAAGTGCTGTCAAGGATGTGGGGAAAGAGGAAATTTGTGTGCTGTTGGTGCAGAATGCAGATTGGAGCCTCTGTGGAAACCAGTATGGATTTACCTCAAAAATTAAAAATGGAATTGCCTTTTGACCCAGTAACCCTGCTTCTGGGGATATATCCAAAGAAACTGGAAACACTAATTTGAAAGAGTATATGTACCCTTATGTTCATAGCAGCTTTATTGACAATAGCCTAGGCTTGGTAGGTGAGTGGATAGAGAAAACAGTGGTACATTTACACAATGGTGTACTACTTGGTCATAAAAAGAAAGAAATCTTACCTTTTGCAACAGCATGGATTGATCTGAAGAGTATTATGCTAAGTGAAGTAAGTCAGAGAAAGACAAACACCATATGATTTCAATTATATGTGGAATCTGGTTAACAAAATTAACAAACAAACAAAATAGAAACAGACTCATAGATACAGAAAACTGACAGTTGTCAGAGGGGTGGGGCGTGGGGTGAAAAAGTTGAAGGGATCAAGCAAAAAAAAAAAGAAAAAAGAAAGAAACTTCACATAAGATGTGATTACCATAAGGAAATGAAGGTGGAGGGAGGTAGAAGAGGGTAAAGGGGGATAAATGGTGACATAAAGAGACTTGATTTTGAATGGTGAACACACAATGCAATATACAGATGATGTATTACAGAATTTTACAAGGCAGGACCCCCCAAATGCTGGAGTTATCTTCTGGAGGGTGGGCCCCTTCCCCCACTATGTGAGTGTTCTAGGGACCCATCTGTATCAGTGTACCAGCTGGAGTCGTGAGAGGCTGTGTTCGGCCTTAGTGAATTTTTTGGAAAACTCTTTCAATACCTTTGTCCATTTCATGATGGGTGATTTACGAGTGTACCTGCCCACATCTTACCGAGTGTTCAGCAGGTTCTGATCAAAAATGGCATGACCCCCATGCACCCTCTCCTTATTCACCTGATGTCTCCCTGAGCAACTTTTTGTTTGTTTCCGTGGATGAGAAAAATCCTCGAAGATAAATGTTTGCCAGCGGAGAAGAAATGAAACAAAAAACAGCAGAAACACTAAAAGGCATCAAAACTGTTTTGAGCAGTGGGAAAAAGAACATCTCAACAGGTGTATTGTATCAAATGGAGATAACTTTGAAGGCGATTATAAACATGTGAGAATAAATACACGATTTTTTATAGAAAAAAATTCTGGTTTATTTTGGGTCCTCTCCAATACACCTGAAACCTATATAATTTTGTTAACCAGTATCACCCCAATAAATCCAATTATTATTTTTTAATTAAAAAAAGAGAGGACAAATAGCCATACATCAAGATAACTTATCCAGGACATACCGCTTGTTAGTAGCCATCCTGGAATGATAACGCAGGCCCCAGAATGCAAGGGAGCTACAGCTGTCAGTCTGTTTTCTGTATCTATGAGTCTGCTTCTATTTTGTTTGTTTGTTAATTTTGTTAACTAGATTCCACATATAATTGAAATCATATGGTGTTTGTCTTTCTCTGGCTTATTTCATTTAGCATAATACCCTTCAGGTCAATCCATGCTGTCACAAAAGGTAAGATTTCTTTCTTTTTATGGTCAAGTAATACACCATTGTGTAAATGTACCATTGTTTTTTCTATCCACTCACCTACCAAGCCTTGGCTATTGTCAATAAAGCTACTATGAACATAAGCTAAGTGCAACTGTTGCTAAGTGCCAAGAGTTAGTATTTAGTCATTGTAATATAAAAAGAAAGACCAGGGGAGATGGGAAGTTAGACCTGGAAACAACACCGATAGTCTTCATTCATTTAAGATTCCTGTAAAGTGTTTTAGTGAGGCTAAAATGGTTGTTTTGTTTGTTTGGTCAGTTGGTTGGGTTTTTTTAGAGCAGCATGAGGGGCTGGGTAGGGAAAAGCAATGGGGAAAAAGGTGGGACAACTGTAACTGAACAACAATAATAAAAAAAAAGAGCTTCGGAAACAATCAACAATTTTACAAAAGAGAGAAAAATACACAGTTCAGAAACAAGTACAATAACCTTTCATAGGCAAGAATTGCCCCCTAAAAATCCATACTTGAATTATATTTCGACCCTCTTCTGTTTTCAAACTACTTTTTTAGGTGATATGAGTGTGAATAGTTTCCCTAATGTGAAACTTAGCATTAACAGAGGGACTGACATGGGTGCAAGATTTTTTTTTATTAAAGTTGCTTAGGGTTAGGATGAAGTGAGAATATTCTCCTGATTAATATATACATATATCCATAATAAGCTCATGGAGATGATATTTTATTTGTCCTCAAATAAAAATAAACTTTTAAGTAGGTGGAAATGAAGGTATTATTCCCAATACAGTTGTCAATGAATTTTTCATGCAGAGGGAGTGATAAAATAAAGGTACAAAGGTAGGGTGGTTGAAGTGTATCAGGAACATAGCAAAGGAAGAATTTGGGTCAAAGGTAGTGTATTTCAATAGTAAGAGTTAAGGACAATCTTGGTAAATAAAAAACCTTGAATGGTATACTATGGCAAGATATAGTATGGCAAAAGAATGAGGAACCATAGAAGATGTTTAAACAGAGAAATGATAAAGACCGAAATGGTGTTATAAAAAGATTATGCTTATGACAGGTGTAGGGTGGGTTGCTCAGGGATGGTGCCAAAAGGAAAGAAGAATTTGAAGAACTGCATTTGGATGGAACAGTGGAAATATGTAATATAGCAGCCTGTGACTTTCTTCTAATTTATAATTATCTTTATAATTAATTGGATTCAGTCTTCTATTCTTCTTCTAGCTTCTTAAAGTGAAAGTGTAAATTATTGGTTTGCGACATTTCTTCTTTTGTAATATATGCTTCTAAGGCTAAAAATTCCCTCTAATCTAAATTCTACACATTTTGATATGTTGCATTTTCATTTTATTCATGTCAAAATGAAATTTATTTTGAGAACTCCTTTGCCCCTAAGTTATTCAGAAATATTTTGTTTAAATTTCAAGTAATTAGAAACTTTTCATTTATTTTTCTGTTATTGATTTTTAACTTAAATCCTTTACTATTACACAGAACATACACTACATGATTTCTATTCTTTTAAATTCTGAAGAAAATGGAAAAGGGACTCATGGACATGGGCAACAGTGTGGTGATTGCAGAGGGCAGGGATTATAAGGGGACTAAATGGTAATGGAAAAATACAATAACAAATTTAAACAAAATTTCTTAAAGTTTTTATCTCAGAACGAAATATCTGGGTTAATGTTAAATGTGAGCTTGAGAGGAATGTGTATCGCCTATTGCTGTGCTTTGTTCTATAAATATCAGGGAATGAAAAAGAGAATGAATTCAAAGAAAATCACTTCTAAACATAGCATAATAAACGTGACAGAACCATAAAGAAAAACGTCTGAAAGCAGACTGCGAAAAATGACAGTGTACGCGACACATGGAAACTGACTCCAAGGGCCGCGGTTTCTCACCGGAAGTACTGAATGACGGGAAGAACATATTAAAAGGAGAAAATAAAAACAGAATTCTATATGTAATGAAAATAATTTTAATATACGAGTGCAGAATAAATCCATTTTCATATGAAGTAAAACCAGGAATTTTAAGTAGGTCGGCGATATACAAATTGCTAACAGATTCTTTTGGCAGAGGAAATAATGCTAATGGGCAGTTCGCATCTTCAAGGAGAAGGGAAAGCCAAGAGTAAGAGTAAATAACTAAATTTTCTTTTACTTAAGTTTTTAAAAATTAGTATATATCTTTAAAGTGTATAATATTGGCTAGTAATATATGTACAATGAATATACATGTTAACTAGAGCATAATGGTTGGGGGTAGAAAAGGATCCATTATCTCCAGCTTTCCACACTTTTATGTGACATGATACAATATTAACTCTAAACAATTTATGAAAGTTTAAGTATGAATGCTTTGACTTCTAGAGCTACTTCTTTAAAAAATACAAAGAAAGCCAAATGAAAAATAGGTTAACTGAGAAGCAATAATCAGAAGTTTAAATAAATTAAAAGGAGCTAGGAAAAGGGCAGCAGTGGAACAACAATGACAACGCTAACAAAACAAATTGTGTAACACAACGCAGACAAGAAAATGGGATGCCCCTCTCCAACCACATATGTTGTTATATATCAAATGTTAATGATTTAAAATTCCAATTGAAAGGCAGAGATTGGCAGAGTGGATTAAAACAACAAAAAAATAACAAGACCTTACTATATGTTCCCTTCTGAAGACAATTTTAAATATAAAAACACAGATAGATTGAAAGTGGTGGATGGAAAATGATAAACCAAGCAAACAATATTATGGGAGGACTCGTGTGTCACTATTCAATAAATGATTAAAAGGACTTTGAGACCAGTAATATTATCAAAGATTAATAAAAAATATTTTGTAATAAAATTCAGGTAATTCAACAGGAGGATAGAACAATTGCAAATATGTGTCCTTAATAGCAGAATCCAGAATATAATAATAAGAAAAAAAAAGGTAGAACAAAGTAAAAGTAAGTAAAAAGGAATAATGAAGGCCAGTAATAAATGAATAGAACACAGATATATAGTAGAGAAAATTTTCACAGAAAAGACTGAGTCTTTAAAAAGATCAATTAAACTGGCAAAACTTTAGCTAGATCAATGAGGAAAAATGGTGAAGTCATACAAATAACCCAACATTGGCAATAAAACAAGATATTGCACTATAGGCATGACAGACATTAAAATGATAGCATGATAATTTTATAAACAATATTATGTCAACAGATTTGATTGCTTTAATAAAATGTATATATTTACTGAAAAATACAACTATTAAAATTGACATAAAAAAGATTTGGAAAATCATGTTATCAATAATATGAATTAAATTTAAAACACAAATCTTTGCAAATGGGAGGGTTCTTCTGTCCCAGGTAGGCTTACTAGTAAATTTTATCAAATATTGAAGAAAAAGTAATACCAACCTCACATGAAATATTTGAGAAAATTGTGGGAGAAAATTTATGTCATATTTTATTTAAGTTGTCCAAACTGTTGGTGCAGTGTTTTTGAAGCGTGGCATAACCCTAATATGAAAACTTTACAAACATATTCCAAAAATAAAGAGCATAGACTAATAGCACTCAAAAATATGGATACATTCTTAACAGAATACTAGCAAAACTAATTTCAACATATATAAAAATAATAACATATATTAACCAAGTAAAGTTTATTCAAAGAATGTAAGGTTTGTTTAACATTTGAAAATCTGAAAATGAAATTTATAGTATTAACAAAAAAAGAATTACATATAATCATTGTCTCAGATTCAGAAAAAGCTTTAAAGGAATTCAGTACCCATCTAAATGAGCAAACAAACACACCAACAAACAAAACACTCAGATCAACTAGGAGTAGTGGAGAAGTTTTTCAAACTGATAAAAGCTTTAATTAATATGATTCTTAGGGTGAAAGTCAATTATTTCCCGCTGCTAGCTGGAACAAGGATGGGATGCCCATTTTCACGACTTTATTCACATTATCCTAGAGTTCACAGTAATTTGCAAATAGCCAACAAAGAGAAATAAAAAACATAAAGAGCAAAAAGAAAATATCTCTATTTGCAGACGATATAATTATTTACCTAAAAATAATTCCAGGAACTCCATGAAACTACTACAAATACTGATAAATGAATTTAACAAGATCAGAAGGTACAGGTCACTGTACAAAAATCAGCTATATACTTTTTATCTTAGCAGTAATAAATTAGAAAATAAATGAAGAAAACAAATCGAATTTATGGTAATTGCTAGAAACATAAAATACTTAGAAATAAATTTAAGAAAAGGCAGAGAATTTTTTTGAGGATCTAAATAAGTGGAGAGCTACACCATGCTCATGGGCTGAAATTTTCAACGTTCTGTAAGATGGCAAGTCTCTTCTAATTCATGTACAGTTTCAAATGTCAATCAATATTACAGGAGGCTTTCTAGTGGAAATTGCAAGCTTTTCCTAAATGTATACGTAAATGTGTAGACCTAGATAATATGCCAAACAGCTCTTACAATAAAGAAAAGGTGGACTTCAAACTGATGTCAAGATTTGCTATAAAGACGCAGGAATTTAAACATTCCTATACTGGTGAAAAGAAAGACATATAGATCAATGCAGAAGAGAGAACCCACAGCTAGGTGGCAAGGCAGTCCTGTGAGCAAAGAAAGTCTTTTAACAAATGGTGCTGAGTTAACTGGATATACTTGTGGAAACAATTTGAGCATTTCCAGGGTCCAGCACAAATAATGCCCCTTTTTTATTACAAAATCATAAGCATGAAATTCTGTAACATAACAATATCAAACTCAAGCACTCTATATGACATTTTAGGTAAAATGTTCAAATTAAAACTATAAATTATTACACCCATTTTATTACCCTACCAACCACACTCAATCAGGTGTTACTTTTGCTGGACCCCATATATATAAAATAGCTTTAGCTAGATCACAATTTGTAATGAACTAGAACTACAGATAAAGCTTAAAACTATAAAACAAGTTGATGATTTTGGCGACAGATGGTCGATATTATTTTGCTATATCTATTATATACTATTCTGCAACCTCGCTAACTCTATTAGCACAAATATTGTGTGTTAATTTTTTCTGCATTTTCAGTTACAAATATACACCAGCTACAAATAACAATTATGTCTTTTCCCTTTCAAGCTCACCTTCCCATGCCATTTATTATCTCTTTATTGGCAAAGCCTTGCAGTATGGTGCCATGTGAGAAGGACTTTGAGTATAGGTACTTTTGTTTTATTCTTAAATGTATAGGAATGTCTCTCAAGTTTTAGAATTAACTATAATCTTCATTATAGATTTGGTAAAAAAAAAACCTGTATCATGTTAGGAAAGTTCTTTATATCCCTTTGTTTTCTAATATGTTTGCTATAAATATTTATTGAACATTAAGGAATGCTTTTTGCATCCATTGAGACGATCGGCTGTTTAATCTTTTGGTGTAATGAATTGTACTAATGGACTTTCTATATTGAATCTTATTTATTTTTTACATAAATCGTCTCATTATCTGATAATTTCCTGGAATATTTTTGCATAACTATTTCTGTATGGGATTATTTTCTTTTTCTAGTCCTGTATTTATCAGTGTTTGGTGCTCAAATTACACATAAATGATATATTCTTCTGATTTGAATTGATACCTTCTCTCCACACTCTGATTTATTTATTTTTAATGAAGCTATTGAAGCATCTAAAGCAAGGGAGTGGCATTATCAGACTTGCATTTTATAAAGGTCATGAAGATATCAGACTGGAAAATGCATTTGAAGGCGATAACACTATTAGAGTCAGGGAAAGCAGTTGAGAGAGAGCGGATTTTGTTCTGTGTTTCGTTTTGTTTTGCTTCTCAGAGTATGAATTTAAATGACAAGGCAGCAGAAATAGAGAGAAGGATGTAAAGGTGTTCGTAAAGTAAGGTGAGATCCCTATAATGTAGGGGATTTTAGATACACGGTGCGAAGGCTAATGAAGTTTACAAGGTTCTGGTGTGGGAAACTCTAAACTAAAGGCATTGTTTAGATAAAGGAGCATAGGATAAAAATATTGAACACAAAATGATCGTGATCATGTTGGTATGCCTATGACCATTGGCAGCCGCTTAGAATTTACAGGTGTAGGGCTCTGAAGAGAATTTCATTTTAGATATTCCAATTTAAGAGAGGTTACACATCATGGGTATAGCCATAGGAATAGATTAAATTATTCAACTTGCAGTTAGCAATTTGGTAGAAAACAAGAGTTGCCCAAATTGGATGTAAATTACAGGAGAGTTGTGAAAAGTATAATTTAGCCCTGCATTTTATTTATGGTTGCATTGTTTCCTACCAAGTAGCCTATTTCAGAGTCAACTTACTAATGGTTCCAAATCAGAGACTGCAAAATTATGGAGTTCAAGGAATCACCCAAATTCCTTGCAGCTGAGTGATAACAGCTGGTAACTGGGCTGCAGTCTGTCCTCCATACTGACATTCTTGGATTTCAGACTACAAAAGCAGTATCTTAATAGACTAGCTCAAATGTGATAGGCTTTTCTTTTGCAGCCTAGAGGTGTAATTTAGGGCAGAAGTAGTTTTGGAGGATATAAAGGACTCCAGTATAAAGGTAAATATAAATGCACAATCTCATTTAGGATTCTCTGTACCTTTATAGACTAATAGTTACCCTCCTAGGATTGTAATGTTGGCAGGGAAATAGAGTTGAGCCTGAGCACGGCTCTGGTATATGCCTTTATTAAATGGCTTTACACCTTGTTATATAAAGAGAACCTAGTTCCTATCTTTACAGAATATGTACCCAAGCAATTCTTGTTCTTGTGCAAATGAACATTAATGCTTTATTCTTTGGATTTCACCTGCGGAAGGAATATCACGTAAGCCCCTTTTATTCCCCAAAGTGGCTGCTATGGAAACGAGTCCTGATGCATGACAGAGGAGGAAAGCTAGCTGCACTGTGCTTAAACGAAGAGGGGAAATTTCCACAAGATTTCCAATTGTATGTGGAGCAAATGAAGAAGGGACTGGGAATTATACCACACACCAAATCAAAGGCAGAGATCGGTAATTCAGCTTTGCCAGCTACCCTTTCTCAAGGCCCATAATTAAAAATAAACTTGAGGGCACTAGCAGAGAGTGGGATTTGCTCCCAGCCTGAGGGGCTTGTAAATTGGTTGCGTTCGCAAACTGCTTTCACTCTTTGAGGTCAAGAGGGGAAAAATTATTACCTCTGTGTGTGGAATAAATGCTTCCCTAGTGGCTTGAAAGAAGAGATTTGCCTCGTTAAATCTCTGAGCTTACATATAACGGGAGTTTGGGTTTTAGAAGAAGTTAGGTTTGCTGTGAAAATTACAGCTATGCTATTAGATTGCGCGACTTTCATTTTGCCTGCCATGTGCCCTGTACTGTACCTGCATAATTTGGAGTTTACCAGACACATTTATCAGGTTTATATTTAAAAGTCTATGTTGATACATACTGTAGGCCACAGAGGTTATCTGTATGAAAGGGAGAAGTTCATTTCTTAGAAGTTATCTAAGAAATGGAGGTTTTCTCAGAATTCCAAGTCTCAGAATCTCTTTCCATAGGATATCACAGCCTTGGTTTAACATCCAGTCATATTAATATTTATAAACCTTTCTTCCAAGACTTCCATCCCTTTCTGATGTAATGCATCTCTAGCCTCTGTTAACAAAAGAAAGACCAAACCTGAAGAAACCTTTAAAAGAGTTTATTTACACCAAGGGCCAAGGGCCAGGCCCAGAATCAAAATCACAAAGGACTGAGAAAATGCTCCAGGGAATAGCAGCTTTGTGCTTTTTTATACATTCAGAATGGAAAGAATTTAAATGGAATTCACTGGTGGTAGATTAAGGAGGTGGGAGAAAGCAAAGCAAGGAAATCTCTAGGATTGGATAAAAATACAATGAAGAGATACATAATGCATCGGTGGGTAACATTTAACATTTGCAACAAATAAGAGATGATAGGTAGGCAACAAGATAACAATGAGGAGTTTTGGTGCCCTGGTGCTCTGGTGTCAGTAGGTCTGTTTCTGAGGAGTCTGGGAAAGGAAAAAAAAAAACTGTGACATTTTAAAGGTATGTTATTCTGGATGCACAAGAACAATATACAGGCCTTGCTTAAGGTAAAGATTCACCTTTATTAGGGAAACTATAGACGTGGAATGTGACTACTCCGCTCGGTTAGGAATTCATGATCAGAGCTTCCTGCGTAATTGTTTTCTGTCATTGTTACGTGCAGGCATAGGCCACAGGAGCTGTCAGGTCTGCTGGGTGCCCACCCCCTTCTGCTCGCACCTCAGGCAATGTCTTACATGTGCTGATAAACAGTGACTCTGGGCTCCCATAAGTGTGCCTCCCTGCTCTGGCCTACTATCAAGAGACCCCTGCAGTAAGTACTTACTGCACGAGTCATTTGGCTGACTCTGGGGCCTAGAATCTAGTGCTTCACATATGTTTTTCCCTCTGTTGACAGACACTAGTGACCTCCTGAGCCCCAAAGAGCCAGTACACGTCCTGTGACAAAATCTCTCCATGATCCTTGCAAAGGTGAGGAGAGTGTTTCTCCCTTGAGTTACTTATACACAAACACATAATAAAATCAGTACGTACTTAAACCGACTTGTTTATCCAGCATTATCCTGAGTTCTCACACACATAAGCTCACTTAATCCTCACCACAGCCCTGCGATGCAGGGTTTTAGGCATGTGGGCTCAGAGAGAAGGGACGTGCTCCTGATTCTTAGGGCTCTCCTTTCTGTTCTCTCTCCTGAATGTTCTGTGTATAGTGAGTTCTCTCCCCTCAGGCTGCGATGGAAATTTAATATATCTTGCAAATATATCTTGCATTACTCGATTTTGAATATCTCTGATTGGTCTAACCACACAGTACCTGCTCTGGAGTACCTCCCACAAAGCCTCACTTTGAGCATGCGTACCTCAACTTCCCGCAAAGGATTCTTGGAGGAACCCCCACACATACATCAGGAGCTCGATTTCTACAAAGAACTCTCCTCCATACTTCTCGCCACATTGCACCCCTTCAGCAATCCTGGTCTCTGATATTTGCCACCTAAACTCGGCAGGATCGCAGCGTTGCTTAGGCAACTTTCCCTAGACCGAGGACTTCACTAATAGAAGGGCTCATCTCGCGATTTTCACTTTACTCAGAATGGCCGTCTAGGTTGGCCTAGTTTTCAATTGCTCGATGCAGTTCCATATATACGAGGTCTGATCAGAAAGTATTCAGCCATGTAATATGAAAAATAGGTGTATTTATTGAAGAAGATGCAAGATAAAAGAAACATTGTACATAGGATAATGATGCCTCAGTGCCCTTCAGAGTAGGTATCTTGGGACCTCACACAGTTCCAATTTCTGTCAGCTGCCCTGTCATCCAGAATCTCATTGATGGTCTGAAATCTCTTCCCACTCAAAGGTGTTGTTAGTTTTGGGAAAAGCCAAAAGTCTCGGGGTGTCAAATCTGGGCTGTAGGGGGGATGAGTCACCTGGATGATTGATGTTTCACTAAAAAACTGCATGAGACGTGATGCATGATTGGGCGTGTTGTCGTGATGAAGTTGTGAATCACCAGTTGCCTATAGCTGAAGCCTTCTGAACCATCCAAATAGTTTCTGTGAAGGAATATTCAAGCTTAATGCAAAATTCGATGTGGATTCATTGCTCTACTTGCTCACCCATTCTGAATGTGACAGCCACGCAGTACACATGCTTATTCAATGGTGTCTACCCCCCCCCCCACTGACTGGTACAGTGAAGTCGACATTGTTCATGCATGTGCATTCCAGTTACATCAATGTCACACAAACCATTGTGTGGAATAAATGCTTCCCTAGTGGCTTGAAAGAAGTGGCATATTAACAATGGCTGGAGTTTTTCTTAACAGACCTCGTATTTTGTCTATTTTATAATTATTTACTTAGTGCAGTACCAGTTAGACTTCCTTGGCTGGAACAATAGCTTCTAAATTCTATAGTAAGAAATAATTTTATTGGATTTTTTTCCTATGACATTATTGATACCAACTGGATAAACTTCTACAACTGTTTAATTTATTATGTTAAATATCTGTACAAGATGCAAATTTCACTTTGATGTTTTTAAAAGCATTTTTATTTATACTGTGTTTAATCACCCAAAGGACAGGAGCTAAATGTATACATTGTTTGATATCCAGGTCTTTGCACAGAATCCCAACACATAAAAATGCATTCTTTGAGGAATAATTAGTTAAATGTATAAGTAAATTATTCTCAAAAACTTTAATATAAAATTCCTGTTAATATTTTAAATTATGTAGCCATTCTTTGGAGATAACATTTACTTCTTTATGAATTGAAGGATTTTTCTAAGAGTTTACACTGAGAAATGCAAAAATTATGCCTTAGTGTCAGAAAAACTTTTGGAATTGTTTTAAATGGCAGGGCATTATATGGTAAAAAAAGTTTAAGGGGACTATGGAAACTAGAATAATTTAAAATCAGAGACTTCAATTCATATATCCATATTAATATGGCATTTTGAATAACATTAATGACATCTTTTTATTGATATAGCATCCACTCACAACTTCTAAATGTAAAGTCCAATTCTAAAGATTCATGGTCTTGTTTAACCTAGATTTAGATTTCCTTAAAATTTGTGATTTTCTCAAGGATATAGGATAATAAAGATTGGGTCGGAACTGGAAGTACCTATGTGGAGGTATTGAAACTATATATACACATCAAAACTGTTCTGTACAATTATAGATATTAAATTTACATAAGAACCACTGGCTGTGTAGTCAAGTTTAACAAGGTGAATATCATTTTTAAAGCACTTAAAAATCTTTGGGAAGATTTATGCATCAAACATTAGTTTTTAAAATGTGTTATATGATTCAATGGCATTTATAATAGTCTTACTAAGAGCCTTTGGATGAAAGGAAAAGAACACTGAAATTAGAGTTGTAGAAATAGATTTGAAACTTTGTTGTTTCATGAGTTTGTGATCTTAAGCAAATTTTAAACATGTTTTCAGTGTTTCTTCATAGGTAATGTGAGAATTAAATCAAATAATAAATTTGAAAATACCTAACAGATTTGTTAAACATGTGTTTATACAATGAATAAATGAATATATATTATACAGGGTCCAGCAGAAGTAAGACTTGCTTAATAATTTATAGTTTTAATTTAAACATTTCACCTGAAATGTCATATGATGTGCTCAAGTGTGATATTATTATGTTGCAGAATCACATGTTTATGATTTTGTAATAAAAGAGAGGGCATTATTTGTGCTGGACCCTGTATATGAAAAGCAATTCAAAAGGTAAAGCATTTTATTAGTTATGCTGAATGGTTCTCATATAAATCTTGTTGTGTCCCAGAGTAAATGCTTCATATTTCTGAACAAAATAGAGGAGAGAGTGTTATAATAATCCAGCAATTTATTTTTGTCTTCAGTTTTTGCAAAATACAATCATCTAATCTAATTTAAGCACTTTCTTGGTCAAGTCTCCATTTTCCTTTGCATATTAATAATCATAAAACTCATTCTGCTAAAGTGTAGTTAGTATGTGATACTCCAGGGGTCATCGTCAAAGAATCATCTGGCGATAGTAATCTAGGGATGTTAGGATTTTAGCCCCAGTAGTTTCGACAACTATAAAATAATGGTATCAGGAAATTAATTGAAATGATAGTATCACATAAATAGTGAGAAAATATCTAAAATGTGATACCCTGTTTATATAAAAGGCTTAAATAGAAATATTAAAATCCTAAAGTACAGTCTAAAAATATTCTTAGCCATTATTGAAAATCAAAGGAAAGATACATTTCATGGAAAGGTAAACTAAAAAAAGAAACAAAACAAGAAGCATGGCAGAAAGGGAAACTAAAATACTATTTTCTTGAGTTTCATGTACTCATTTTATTTAAAAGGGGTTTATAGGTAGAGCTTTAATGAACATTTTCATGAAGTGTCAGCATTTCTTTACACATTCCTCCCACCCAAATTTTCTCTCTAACACACAGCAAGTTTAATTACATAAACCAGGTGGAGAGAATATTCTATTTCATTCAACATATTGATTATGTTAACCTTCAATTAAGTTCAAAGGAGTTACTCCTCTGTCCAAGGCTTTCCAGTAGCTTGCTGTTTGCCTGATAGGAAAAGGCAAAGGTCTCACAGTAGCTTGCAGATCTCCATACCCACATTTTCCCTTTGAACGTGAGAGAACTTTTTGGTATAAAGGTTAACATTCTATATCTTCACTGGGTACTGATTATTTGCATCAATACAGGGATTATAACTCAGCAAAAATGTTTCAAAACATCCTATACTTTAAATGGGTGAGTTTTATTATATAATTTATATCTTAATGAAGTTGAGTAGACAGAATAGAGGAAAAGGAGAAGAAGGAAGAGTGGAAGGAGCCCATCAATCAAATGCAATGTAGTTGACCTTCATAAATGAAAGTCAAAACCCCCTTTTTTATTCAGGGATTTTTCAAGAAAAAAAAAGGAGGTATATATCAACTTTAACACTGTAAATAGTTTGGAAATTATAAGAAATTATAAAGAATAAAACTTTGATAGCATATACATAATGCAATATGTAGATGATGTGTTATAGAATTGTACATTTGAAACCTATATAATTTTCTTTAAAATGTCACCCTAATAAATTTAATTAACAATTAAAAAATAAATAAAATTATGTCACAACATGATTATTTAAATCTGGTGTGTAGTTTTTTTTATTTTTTTAGTACTTTAACTTTCTTTGGGTGCAATGATATTAAATACATCCTATGTTCTGCTTCTTTCTTCCTGATTTTAGGATTTTTCTAACAATACACAGCTCTAAACAGGCTGAATTCTCAGCACTTGGTGTCAGCTCTACAAAATAGAGTACAGATTGCAACCTGACCACTCAATAATTATTGAGATCCACCCAACAGTTTTGAGTAGTTTCTCTCCAATTGTCACCACACACTTATATCAGATAATACCAGAAAGCATTGTAGGTATCTCTCAATCAACAGTAATAAAACGTTCTGATTTAAGTGTAATGCATTTTTTTTTCTATAGTCTGTTTGGAGAGTCAGTCTCAATCTTGGATTTTTCTCAGGAAGTTATCACTGAAGTCTGAGTTGTTACCTAAGAGTAAGAGAATATCTTGCTACCAGCAGGTATAATAGTGGAGAAAGGATTTAGGAAAAGCATTCACTCATTCTTCTCTCTATGCAATATTGCCAGACTAGTGCACCCGTAACATTTTTTGGATATGATATGTCCCATTGGATTCATCTACAAGCTGGAAGAAATTTTCACATTTCAGCTATTAGTGTAATGAAATTTAGTTTTTCACTAAAGAATTCTTAAATGTTAGACCCGACACCATAAAAATCCAAGAAAAAAATACATGGCGAAAACTCAGACATTGCTCATTGTAATAGTTTATCAGATATATCTCCCCAGGCAAAGAAAACAAAAGTAAAAATAAAAATATGGGACTTCATCAAACTAAAATTTTTTGCACAGCAAAGGAATTTATCAACAATATAAAAAGACAACCCACAGAATGAAAGAACATATTCACTGATACATCTGATAAGGGGTTAATTCCTGAAACACCAATTCAAAAGAACCTATGCACCCCAATGTTCATAGCAGCACAATTTATAATAGCCAAGAATTGGAAGCAACCTGAGTGCCCAGCAGTAAATGAGTGGATCAAAAAACTATGGTACATTTACAAATGGAGTACTATGCAGAAGAAAGAAAGAAGAAACTCCTCTATCTTTCCCAACAACATGGATTGAACTGGAGAGTATGATGCTAAGTGATATAATAGTGATATAATCCAGGTGGTGAAAGACAGATACCATATGATCTCACCTATAAGTGGAACTTAATCAACAAAATAAACAAGCAAGCAAAATATAACCAGCAACATTGAAACAGAAAACAAACTGGTATTAACCAGAGTGGAGGAGATTGGAGGATAACAGGGGAAAAGGATCAGAACGATCATCAAGGAACACACCTAAAGGACCCATGGACAAAACCAAATGGGGAAGGACTGAGGGTGGGAGGTAGGGGTGGGTGGACTGGGGAAAGTGGTGGCAGGAAAATGTTGACAATAAACAAAACAAAGCAAAACAAAACAAATTTTAAAAAAAGACAGGGGGAGGTTAAGAATAGTATAGGAAATTGAGAAGCCAAAGAACTGATATGTACAGCCCATAGACATAAACTAAGAGGTGGGGGGATGATGCAATGAGTTGCAGGGTGGAGGGGATAAAGGGGAGAAAAAAATGGGACAGCTTTAATAGCATAATCAATAAAATATATCAAAAAAAATTCTGGGAGATATCTCAGGAGAGAGGAGTCCCAACCTCACACCAGGCACCCAGCCCCGGGTTCCAGTGCCAGGAAGATAGGTACCCAAACTTCTGGTTGCTAAAACCAGCAGGGACTGAGTTGGTGGAAGACACTTCTGGAGTCCCAAACAGTTCCCCTTAAAGAACCCACACATGGATTTACTCAGACTCACTCCTGAGCTCCAGAACCGGGGTAGCAGCTTGAAAGGTACCAGCAGCATACAGGGAGGAAATGAAGTATCTGATTATCAAGGTGAGAGTTGCAGACAGCTTTCTCCCAGACTGTAAGGTGAGTAGAGGCCATTTTCTCCTTTTTGTACCTTACCCTGACAGAGCCACAGAGTTGGCAGGTGGGTACCATATCTGAGATTCCATCAACCTGGCTAAAACCATTTGCCCCACCCTGGAATTTCCTGAGACTCCTTCCCACCAACTTGTGGGTCCACCCAAGCTGTCAACAGAGACATTCTATATGAATGGCTCATGCTTCACAACTTCCTAAATCCTCTCAAACAAGCAACAGCTGGCTTCAGAGAGCCTCCAGCCCCCTTACCTCTTGCAAAGTGCCCCCAGTCCCAATACTAGTGGCTGCCAACATAGATTCTCAGCGTGGCTTTGCCTGGGAATCTCCAACCCAACAAAGTAGCAGTCATCTCGGGTTGCTTTATAGCCCAAGCAGGGAGGCCCCAGGCAAAACATGGAGTGGGGAGGGCTGAACTTGGTCTGTACCACCCAGGAAACCCCAGTGAACAGCTACAGACCACGCTGGAACACCAGCGCCCTGCCTCTGAACAGTTGATCCTCCACAGAGGGCAGTGGTTGGTGGTCAGTGGCCACAACCAGTCCTTACAGCTGACTGGCTTGTGTAAATCCTTCCCATTGACCTACCAATAGCAATACAAGAGGGGACTATATTCAACCCACATAAAAGGTGGGCACCTCAAGTACCCAGCTTGCATATTATGGGAGGTTGTGCCACTGGACCCTACATTATACCTACTATATTAGGCCATGCTACTAAGACAGGGAGTCATGAAAGCTCTACCTAATACACAGACATAAACACAAGGAGGCTGCCAAAATGAGGAGACAAAAAAACATGTCCCAAATGAAAGAACAGATCAAAACTCCAGAAAAAGAACTAAACAAAATGGAGATAATCAATTTATCAGATGCAGAGTTCAAAACATTGGTTATAAGGGTACTCAAGGAACTTAGTGAGGCCCTCAACAGCATAAAAAAGATCCCTTCAGAAGCAAAGAATTCACTAATTGAAATAAAGGACAATTTATAGGGAAACAACAGTAGAGTGGATAAAGTCCAGAACCAAATCAGTGATTTGGAACATAAGGAAGCAAAAAACAAACAATTAGAACAACAGGAAGAAAAAAGAATCCCCCCAAAATGAGGATAGTATAAGCAGCCTCTGGGACAACATCAAGCATCCAACATTTGTGTCATGGTGGTGCCAGAAGGAGAACAGAAAGAGCAAGAAATTTGAACTCTGTTTGAAAATATAATGAAAGAAAACTCCCCAAATTTGGTGAAGGAAATAGACATGCAAGTCCAGGAAGCACAGAGAGTCCCAAACAAGATGGATGCAAAGAGGCCCATGCCAAGACACATCAATATTAAAATACCAAAGTTTGAAGATAAATAGAGAATCTTAAAAGCAGCAAGAGAAAAGCAGATAGTTACCTATAATAGTTCCCATAAGACTGTCAGCTGATTTCTTAAAATATACAATGCAGGCTTGAAGGAACTGGAAATAAGTATTCAAAGTGATGAAAAGCTAGAAAAAGCTAGGACAACCTAGATTACTCTATCCAGCAAAGCTATCATTTAGTATTGAAGGGCAGATAAAGTATTTCTCAGACAATGTAAAGCTAAAGGAGTTCATCATCCCCAAACCATTATTATAGGAAATGTTGAAGGGATTTATCAAAGAAAAATAACAAGATCAAAACTATGATCATTAAAATGACAATAAATACATAACTGTTAACAATTGAATCTTAAAAACAAACTAAGCGAACAAGCAGAGCAGAAATAGAATAATAGATATGGAGAACACTGGGATGGTGGCTAGTGAGGAGTGAGGTCTGGCGGAAAGGGGGAAAAGGTGAAGAGGTTAAGAAGTACAAATTGGTAGTTACAGGATAGGCAGGGGAATGTTAGAGCAAGTATAGGAAATGGAGTTGCCAAAGAAGTTATATGCCATGGCATTACCCATAGCCATGAACAAAGGAGGGGGTTATTGCCAGAGGAAGTGTGGGGTGCTGGATGGAGGGGAGAAAAGGGAGGGGGGAAATTGGGACAACTGTAATAGCATAATCAATAAAAAATAAATAAATAAATAGAAAAAATTCTGAAAACAATCTTTATATTCTCAGTGTAATTTTCTTAAGGGTCATTCTTACAGACATTATATAAACACATAATTAATGCTTTATTTCTCAAAAATGATTGCTTTTTATAGTATATTCTGGTGATTTTTTTCACTAGAAAAATCCATCTTATTCAGGATGTAAATTGGAGAACCAATAGGAGTTGCTGGTAAACTGACTTACCTAAGAGATCTTATCTAATTATCACTGATTGCTCCCTTGGGTTTCCTGTTATTAAATATGTCTAATTATTCATTGACTATCTGGAAAATCATGTTTAAGTTTCATCTGAGAAGAAAAGAATAGGGAAAGAAAGGAAGTTCTTCAAAAAACAGAGAAAGGGTCAAGAAAAAAGAAGAACACAAGAGTCTTAAAATTCTTAAACTCATAAAAGTGGAATTAAAATTTCATCCATATTAAAAAAAAATATTTTTGCTATCCAAGTATAATGGAAATAAAAGAGTCACTTTTCTAAGGTGACGGTACCTCAGTTAATTATATCAACAGGCTATAACATTGGGAGCCTTGTCTTTTCTTGTTATTGCCAATGACATTGATGTTTGAAGTGTGTCTACCCCCACACCAGAAACCATTCTATAAACCATTCTATGGGTTATATGCACCACCCATAGCTTTACCTTCTTCCCCAGGAGATTTCTATAAAATGTCACTGTAATAGTAGCAAGTAACAGAGCTGGAATGAGAACCCAGATTTTCCAATACTTAATTTGTTTCTCTATTTTATTATTATTATTTTTTAGGCCAGTGACATTATTTATTTATTTATTAAATAGGAAATAGTTCTCAGAGTGAAACCCACATGAGCACATGAGGGCATTTCTAAAGGATAGAAATACAGAGAGGGCATTAATTCTGGCAATAAAGCAACCTGTCCTAGTTCCCCTCCTCTACCCCATTTATTAAATATGCAGTTCTCTGTTCAGTTATTAAACATTTATTCCTTGATGTCAAAGAAATGATGTATCTCTTTAATAATTTGTTATGAACATACAAAACCAAATCATAAATATCTTAAAAATTTTGTTTCTTTATACTATTTGACATATCCACACTGCTTAGAATAACACTTCTATCAATACTTAGAGTTCATATTTAATTAACATTTGCTGAGTCAAATTTCAGTTTATGTTATACTATTAGAAAACTATGGGGTATATCAAAAGAGAACTAAGTGGACATTTAAGGAATTAAGAAATGCCCTTGCTTCTATTTTGTTTTATGAACATAGGTAAATATCTTAATATTTCTGAATTTCAACTTATTTATATTTAAAATGAGAAGTTGTACCACATTCATGGTTATCAAAGTGTACCATGCATTTGAATCAATCTGGGAAACTTGTTAAAATGCATATTCTGAGGCTTTTTTTTTCTTTGTAAACTGATTCTCTAGAATTTGGATGGATCCTAGCTACTGGCCAGTTAAATAATTACTCAAAGCGACAGTGTCTCATAGTGTCTGTAGCTACACTTAGTAAAACTGAATTGGATGTTCCCTGAAAGTCTTTCCTAATTCTAAAATGTTATGAGACAAAATTTACAAAGAAAAAAATCATTGAGAAAGAATCACTAATATAAATGTAATTAAAGCTTCATTGTACTTTCATTAGTAAAGTCTTTTTAATTAATACGCTTTATATTTTGAGAACAATTTAAATTCATAGCAAAAATGAGGTGAAAGTACAGAGATACTTCTTATTTCCATGACACACAAACTTCTCTATTATTAACATCCCAACACATTGTTGTGGTACATTTGTTAGAAATGATGAACCTACAATGACACATCATTATCATTTAAAAGTCCATAGTTTGTTTTATTGGAAATGTGTACTTATCTTTGAATTGCCTGTTTGCCTATTTTCTCTTTGGATTCACTTTTCTTATTGATTTGAAGGAACTTTTTATTCTTTAAGTATATTAACTCTTTAATTTATTAATAATATCCCAGTTTATTTATTAACTTTAAAATAAAAATACTCAATTTTTGTTTATGTTGTCATTTGTTATACAATCTTAAGTTTGTATGCAGTCAGATCTATTGCTTTTTTCATTTTATGTCTGGGTTTTGCGAGTTGCTTAGAAATCTTTTCCTGTCTCAACATCGTTATATAAGTCCTTTGTCTTTTTTTCTATTCTTCTATATTTTCTTTTGTTTAGACCTTCAATCCATCTGAAACTAATTTTTTTATGTGGTTTGAAGTAGAAATTCTATTTTCTCCCAAATGAATAAGAAACCAGCCCTGGCCACGTAGCTCAGTTGATTAGAGCATCGTCCTGATATACCAAGGTTCTGGGTTCAATCCCCAGTCAGAGCACATGCGAGAATCTACCAATGAATGCATAAATAAGTAGAATAATAAATCAATGTATCTGTCTGTCTGTCTCTCTCACCCTTCCTCTCTCTCTAAAATTAGTCAATAAATAAGAGTTTAAAAATAAAAGAAAATAAAAGTCCATAGTTTAATTTTCACTCTTGCTGTTGTCATGCTATGGATTTTAACAAATGTGTAATTACATGTATTCACTATTTTAAAGAATAGTTTTATTGCTCTGAAAAACCTATCTTCTCTGAATCAGTAATCTACATATAATTAAAGCTTCATTGCAATTCCATTAGTAAATTTGTAAGACTGAATCACACTTTAAGTATATCTTAAGTTTGTCTTATACATTGGCATTAGTAAACTCTTTAATGTTTTAGTCCTTGCGTTTGAAAAGTTATGCAAGAGCTTGATAATTCTAATTAACCCACATTATCTTTTCTCATATAATGACAGCACTATGTAGAACTTAAAATCAGGTGGTAAAGTCAGTTCACTAGACTTTACACACCAACTGCTTTCATTTTTTCATATAAAAAATTATTTTTAATCCTCTAAATTTTCTCAGGTGTTCTATAAAACAACTTTCTTTAGTTTTCTAAGAAATTACATCCAGTGTGTTCTGGTTGATAATTGACAAATTGTAATTTGCTGATTTTAAAGATCACAGAGCTCCAGTAGCTTGCCCATAGCTCCTAACTCATTTTATTGTGCTCTGGCTATCAGCTGGACAATGTCAGCTATTTTAAAATCAACAATTTTAAGTTATCTTCAATTCTTCTTTAGCTAAGGTTAGTAAAAAAAAAAACCCACCAGGAAACAGGAATAACTACCTGTAAGTAAAATAAGTCTGCAGTATTCTCTCATCACTTTCTCTCTTTCACTTTCACATCTTGGTCTTTTCCCCATTTTACTTCTCACTGCCGTATTGTAAAGTAGGTTTATATTAAATTTAAGCTAAGGACACTAAAGATACTTAAGTGCTAACAGTTTGATTAGGACATTTAGAAAATATAATACTTTTTATAGGTCTGCAATCATAGTTAGATTATTGACTCATATTCTACATATATGGCCTAAGTATATTCACATGACAAATGAGATTCTTGAGCTTTGCTCTTTTGTAGTGAAGCATGCTATTTAGAACAGTTGGTTCTAGAATAAGCTGCCTGTGTTCATTTCTTAGTTGCATCTCCTGGTTACTTTTTACACTGTCAAAATTATCTCCATCCTCTTTGATCAGTTCCCTCAGCAGTATAAAGAACTTGATCTTAATAGTATATACATCATAAGATTCTCTGGACATGAAATTAATTAAATTATTTAAGTATAGATAGAAATCTACCTGTTATATCATTTTATAAATTGCAGCTATTATTAATTCATTCAGAAGTTAAGAAAAAGTATAGTTTGCTTTTCTATACATTTTAATAATTCACTGGGTAATTTCAGCTCAATTTATTTGTTAGTTAAATATATGGGTTTTGGATATCTTCTTAAATGCAGGTTACAATTAAATTGTTAATTATAAAAGGTTACTAAAAGTGTTTGTGCTATGTGAAGTATTCTATTATCAACTCTATTCTGGCTTTTCAATGTCAGCTGCAGTCCCTCTAAAAAAGTTAAAGTCAGCCTTTATTTTAAAAGCGCTTTAAACATTTTACTGAAATAATTTAATGTATTGATATTAATGGAATTCTCATGATACAGAAGAATAAATGGGCTGTTAAGAATATTGAAAGAATTAGGCAGCTGTGAATTTAAAGTGCCCTCTTCAACTTTCCTCAGATGTTATAAATGTAACCATTAATATGCAGTTTCCAACTAAAGTTCAGCATACTTGAAAGATTTTTTTTTTCTTTTACGATTTAGAAATGGTGGTTACAATATGTTGGAAGAATAAGGCTTGTTTATTTGTACTTTATTTATGTAAGCACTCCCAAATCTTAACTGAGGCAATTTTTCCTGTAGCTCTAAATTACCAATTAATGTAAGACCAAGGAAAATTGGCATACAGAACTGGTGTGGAAGTGTCAGTGTATGTTAGAATGAATTTTGCTTTGGGAGACTATACTACATTAGAATTTTACCTTTATTATAATAGTCATTACTTATTAAATATATATTGTATGTGAGACAACATGTTACATTTTAATTTTATCTGATATATCAATAACCAGTGCTGCGTTTTTTAGAGTTCAGCATCAGCCCCATCTAAATTCTCCTCAGCTTCAAAAAATACTAAGAACTAAGTTCCACTGAATTCACTCACACATTTGGTTCTAAACTCCAGTCTGAAATGAGAAATCCAGAGATATCACAAAGCAAGGAGGAGAGACCATCGTTGTGCAGAGACCGTTGCCCCTGAGAAGATGCAAAGTTCAAAGCAGCTTTCAGATGAGAATTTAAGAAGAACGTGCATCATAGCTGCAGGCTGATACCATGAGAGAAGCTTTCCCAGAGATGTTGAAATTTACCTTGGCTTTGAGCCGAGCTCCTCCTAATCATCTGTTTATGTGCTGTTGACTGATGTTGGTGATGGTGGTTTTCCTGACCTCTATGTCCTCAGGCTTTCCAGCAATTGTTTAAGCATTTAAATCCTTCCTACTAGTACGTAAGGTGGCTGCTGTTTTCTTGACTGAAACTTGATTGACACACCTGATAAAGATCATCAGATCATTATTCCCTTATAACAAACCAGAGGTATTAAGGTCAATGGAGTTGGATAACTTCTCCAGAAATCATACAACCAATACATGGCTACAATGAGATATGTTCTTAATTTATTCAAAGATGATGTGGCTCAATTAAGAATACTTCAGCCATTACATTCTGGTATTGATTCTAATAATGGTGCGCCTCATACTAAATTCATCTATATTAAAGCTATCATTGAACACATGCATTAAAAAAAGGCTATATCTTGTATTGATTCTAATAATGGTGTGTCTCCTACTAAATTTATCTATATTCCATCTATTGTTGAACACACACACATGAAAAGGCTATATATGGCAGCCACAGATACTAACATAAATTTCATTTAGCATAAATCGATTCTATATGTAATATGTGGGAAGTTTTATAAAATAACTTTACTATACAAATTTAATGTATGTTCAGTTTTCTCATCCAAGTTTCCTTAGGTTGAACCAAGCTCAAAGGCCTGCCTGGTATGCCCTGGGCCTGCTGGAACTAGTACCTGAAGAACCTTAAAGCATACAGCAGCTGGTGCAGGGCACTCTGGGACTAGACACATGACAGTGAAGAGTTTTGGATGAAAGATAAGGCCAACAATTTAATTCCTCAAGAAGAATAACATAGAACGAATGAGTGTTAAAGACATTAAGAGTCAAAGAGTGCAATTTTATGGAGGAGGGCATATGGAAGTGGGATTCAGCACACCAACTCAATTTACATGTTTTGTGAATTGAGCATCCAAAAGCATCCAAAGAGTAAAAGGGAATATAAACAACATAAAACAAGTAGAAAGTCCAACTGAAGCCACTGAGTGGCCTCTTCCAGCCCACCTATGCTGTGTGGGTTACCCCAACCTGTCAGGAGGTGTCTGTGATGGAGTTAGAGATTACAGCGAGACAAGTCTGCCAGGGGAGTATTGGAGATTTGGAATACAAGAAATTCCAAGTTGGGATTTAAACCAGAGAGATGTGATTTCCAAAGGACAGACAAAAGATGGGA
This sequence comes from Mormoops blainvillei, assembly GCA_004026545.1. NCBI lineage: Eukaryota > Metazoa > Chordata > Mammalia > Chiroptera > Mormoopidae > Mormoops > Mormoops blainvillei. The sequence goes on along the minus strand of PVJD01008326.1, from coordinate 44,915 downwards.
AAACAAAGTTACCTGTGCACATAGTTTATATCACTTGGAACTTTATTATGCTGCAAAACATTAATGACAGCTTTATTAAGTCATAATTCAAAACCATACAGTTTTCCTATTTAAATTACACAATTTAATGATTTACAGTATATCACTAACTTATGCAACCATCACCACAATCAATTTGAGAATTTTCGACAACCTCTCAAAAAATCCTGCACCCATTGCTAGCCACGCTTGTCACCCCCACCCCCAACCACCACCTCTGCCACTACCATCAAGCCCTGTGCCATATCTAACTTACTTTCTATCTTTATAGATTTGCCTGCCATAGACATTTCATATTATGGAACCATAAAATGTGTAGTCTTCTGTGATTGGCTTCTTTTACTTAGCGTACTGTTTTTAAGGTCCATCCTATTGTATTACATTTTACTCACTTTTTATTGCCAAATAATATTCCATTATATGGATACATCGTGTTTTACTTATCACCTGATAGACATTTGAATTGCTTCTAATTTTTGGCTATTGTAAGTAATGTTTCCATGAACACTCACATACTAGTTTTTATGTGGGCATTTTTCACTAGTTATACACTCGGGTACATACTTAGAAGCCGAGGTGCTGGGTCATATGGTAACTCTACGTTTACATTTGGAGGAACTGACAGACTGTGGTTCAAATCAGCTGTATCGTCTTACAGCCCTACCAGCAGCATATAAGGGTTATGATTTTCCCATATCCTCGCACCTTCCACATCACCTATTATAATTTCACTTTTTGAGTCTAATGATCCTATTAAGTGTGAAGTGGTATTTTTCTATGGTTTTGATTTACATTTTCCTGGTTTTTAGTGATGCAAATCCTCTTTACATGCACTCATTGGCCATTTATTATCTTCTTTGGAGAAATATCTTTTCAAATCTTTTGCCCATTTTAAAGTGGGTTATTAGTCCTTTTTTTAAATTGAGTTGTAAGAATTCTTTCCATATGCTCTAGATACAAGTCCCTTATCATATATATATATATAAATGTTTTCTCCAGTTCTGTGAAGTTTCTAAATATATGCAGATTATATGTACATAGAGTATAAAATTTAGATAAAGATTATGTCATCTACAAATAGACATATTTTTACATCCTTTTACTCTTTGCTGTATTCCTAGTTTTTTAAAAAATAAACTAACTGTCTATGGTGCTCTGCTATAGTTACCAGTTTCCTCTTAATTGTTCATCACCAAAATCTTCATTGTTTTTGAGTGTGCCTTTCAGTTTGAAATCCCCATAGCCTGTGTCAAATGAAGTCGGATCCCTTACAAAAAGCTTCAGAGCTTCATTGTTCAGATGAACCATTTCCTTCCCTGGGCAATATCTCAGAGACTTAGCTGCAGAGCCGAGGCGGAGACATTGACCCACTTCTCTCAGAGTAACACTGCTGCCTTGCCTTGTGATTAGCATCCTGGATGAAAACAGTAGTCCCTTGTCTTCCCAGCTTGGCTCCCCTTCCTCTCTCTGCATAGAACCTCTCCCCGGCAGGTTAGCTGGAGTGGGGGAAATCCAGGCCCCAGTATTCCTGGCTTGTCATGCCTAGAGTCAAGCCTCTGCCTCATAAGTGTGGTCTTGGTATAAAACAATGCTAATTCTCACATATTAAACAATATAGACGTAAAAATAAGATATTAATAATTATCTTCTTTCTTAATTCTACATCAAGTGAACATCACTTACAATGTTAATTTTTTTATACCTTTATACCATTTGATGAAATGACTATCTTTCCTGCATTGAATTGTTTTTGCACCTTTGATCACAATACGAAGTGTACTTCTGGACTTTTAATTCTATTAATTAATCTATACACTTCTGTTAGTGCAAATACCGCATGATGTTGATTACTATGGCTCTATAATATTTACTTACTTTTATCATTTAATATAACATGGATATCATCTCATGTCAGTGTTCACAATTTTCAATGAGTATTTCTGATTTTTTATAATAAAAAGCAGAATAAATTATATATTTTCAACTTGTTCAATATGGGTTCCTAAAGATAGTCTCCTATGTTTTCTGTTAAAATTTTTAAAAATTAATTTTATTAATTTTTTCATAGTATAAATTAGAGGAACAATAATTTTCATGTGAGTATATGAATGTTCCTGAATCATTACTTGAAAAGACTGTAGATTGATTATTTATTGGTCTGTAGTTTGTCATAAATTTATTTCTTTGGATATTCTTTATTTTATTAAATTTTTCTAGTTTTATTTTTTGAACTAATGTCTATCTGTTGTTAAATTTATTTCTAGGTACTTGATATTTTTCATTTATTTGTAAATTATATCTTTTTCTTCATAGGTCATTTCTGAATATTTTCAAGTAGAATCAGAGACTTGCTAATCTTTCCAATTAATTCTAAATGTAACCTTTAGATTCTATTGAGTTTTCAAACACACAATTCTATCTTCTATGAACATTTAGAGAATTTGTCTCTGTTGCCATGCTTTATTTGTACTTTTATTTTTTAGTGCTTTACAGCACTTTTTGATATTGAATAAAAATGTTAATTTTGAGCATCCTTTCTTGTTCTTGATTGCATATGGAAAGATTTCAACACTTCACTTTCAGCATGGTATTTTCTATGGTTTTGTTGTTGTTCTTTCTTTTTTTTTTTTTTCTTTTGGTGGGCGGTATCCAATAAGAAAGTTCATTCTATAATGGCAAGAATTTCAGGAAATATTTTAAAAATCTATTTAGATAGTCAAATGATTTTTCTTTAGTTTAGTAATGTGTTACAACTTGCTGATTACTTTTTTTTAGGATGAATCTTGGTAATGTTGTAGGTCATATATATGTGTATACATATACATACACACACATATATGAATTATGTTGGCTAATATTTTATTTAGTGTTTTGTGTCTAGTATTTCTTAATTTAATTCTGTAATTGTCTATTACTTATCAGTTTTAGTATCAAGGTCATGATTACCATATAAAATAATTTAGGAGGTGTGTCTTCATTGTAGTCTCTGAAAGAATTTATTTGAGATTTGAATTATGTTATCTTTAAATACTTAGTAGATTTCCCTAATGAAGACCTCTGATCATGGATATTTCACTGTGGTAACATGTATAATTACTAATTTGATATTGGTAGTGGGTATAAGATCATGTAAGTTGCTGGTTTGTTTTTACATGTACATATTTAGAATAAATATGCACACACTATCTTATTCTCTTCTTGTCTATTGTATCAAAGTGAAGCAATGAAGGTTTTTTATTTCTGGTATCAGTAATAACATCTCTCTCTCTCTCTCTCTCTCTCTACCCTATTTACCCTACCAGAGATTTTCGGTATTATTGGTCTTTGCAAAAAGCTAATATTTATGTCTGTTAATTTTCTCTTTCATATATTCATTTTCTATAATTTCTGCTCTGTCATTTATTATTTAAATCTTTTAATTGCTTTGTACTTATTTTATTGTACTTTACTTAACACTTTAGGATGCATATTTAGCCCTTCTTTGCCCTTGACTATTTTTCTTGTTCTTTGATAACTAAAATACACTGTTAAATAACTTTTAAATTCTATCATTGTAATTGTTAATTTGTCTACTCTTTGTACAGTTTGCTTTTTGGTACTTTTGCTTTGAATACTTTAAAGTCATATTTAAAAACACACATAACACATAAACACACATTTAGATTCGTTGTATTTTCCTGGTAAGTTAAATATTTCATTTTTGAGAAATAACCCTCATTATGTAATGCATTTTAATCTTTCTTTATAAAGAAAAGATATATCAAAATTTATCTCCATGGACAAAACCAGGACATACCATCATCTCTCTCTTTAGTTAAATTTCCTGCTTTACTTTATATCCAATGTTATTGACAATGACAGCTTCCAATATCCAATTATATTTGTGTTATTACTGTTTCTTTTTATTGGGGCAATGTGTGGTAAGCCTTCTAGGTTCTCTAACAAATCTATCATGAAATAGCAAGCAGGCATAGCATAAAAGCTATAGAATCTCATGATTTTTTTCTCTCTTGTGATTATAGTTTGTATTAGCTAGTGGAGGGCTGAGAAGTTAGTATAATAAGTAATTTGTCTTTCAGAGATGAGCAGCCTAAATCCTATTTTGTACTATGCTTTCCTTGTGATTATTAAAAATAATAAAAATAATTTTAAAAATTCAGTCTTCACAGATAAAGAAAATATTGTTACCTGGAACAGAGTCTATCTTAGCTCATCAGAAATAAAGAACATTGTCTGAAGTTCCTAATGTATTTCTTGGATCTCATGAAATGTGTATGCATAATAATGGTAGTGTTGATTACATTATCTAGCCTTATCTTTCACCTGAAGAAAAACCTATTTTTAGAATGCTATTAGAATGTATAGTTTAAAGGTCTCAGCTAGGAAAATTCCCCTAAATGGGAAAACTCATGCGTATCATTTTTATCAAAAAAGTTAAAAAATAAAAAAATGAGAAGACTGTCACAAAATTTGTGAGGTTTCATGAGACAGGGACTGTCTCTAGTTAATTATTCTATGCCTTAGACAACTTTATTTTTTGGCCTACCTCTATCAACATTTTTATAAAGTTATAAAATGAGAAGAGTGGGAGTAATACTGAATTCCTATGACTTGTCATTTAGCAATCACGACTGTGTTTGGTTCACTGATTTTGAGTAATTTAAATGTATATGAATTAGAATGTAGAGCTGACATGAATCTAAAGATTTGTTAGTGAATCTGCAGAGGGATCCTTTCTAAATTTAAGAATTCATGGAGAATGGGAACAGTACAGTAGCCTGAAAACAGAAAATATCCTATGTAGATTGAATTAATCATGTCACTGATTTAAACTAATTCGAAGTGTGAAATAGCAGATCTGAGTGATAAACACATATACAGAGGTGGGCAAAAGTAGATTTATAGTTGTGAGTACACAAAACACCAAGTGTATTCTTGAATTATTATTTATTAATTATTGTATTATTTTCCATACAAACAACTGTAAAGCTACTTTTGCTCCATCCTGTGTATACACACATAAAAGCACTAGCTCCCCCTTGTCCATGGTTTTGCTTCCCATGATTTTATTTACCTATTGTCAACCATGGGTCAAAAACATTAAATGGAAAATTCAAGAAATAAATAATTCATAAGTTTTAAATCATATGCCCTTCTGAGTAGCATGATGAAATCTTGAGCTATTTGGCTCCATCCTGCTCTAGATGTGAATCATCCCTTTTTCTAGCATATCCATGTTGGTCATTCCTTTCCTGTGAGTCATTTGGTAACCATCTTGGTTATAGGATTGACTGTTTCTGTATTGCAGTGTTTCTGTTCAAGTCGCCCTTATTTTACTTTATAATGGCCCCAGAACACAAGGGTAGTGATGCTGGCAATTTGGATATGCCAAAGAGAAGCTGTAAAGTCACAAAGTGTTTCCTATAAGTGAAAAGTTATGTGTGTATGCATAGGAAAAAAGTATAACGTATGTAGAGGTCAGTACTATGCACTGTTTCAGGCATCCACTAGGGGTCTTGTAATGTATACCCGATGGACGAGGGCAGGCTACTATAAATATATATGGTTAGATTTTTATAGGTGTTACAGTTATGGTTCTAACTGTAGTTAAAGTTATGGTTATGAGTCATGTTTGTTAAAAAACACATGGAAAATAAATGAACAAAAGTATGCAAAAAAGAAGAACTGTCGAAAATCAAAAGCAGATATTTCATTTCACATGTTAACATAATTTCTTTTATTCTTGGTCCTGTTAATGCATATATATGTATAATTTTATCCTACTCAAAGGATTTATAAATCATTTGTCATTAAGATTTTTAAGTACTTTTAGGGAGTTTCCATTACATTCACAACAATGTCAAATGTTGATTTGATTTATTATTTGTGTGTGAATATGTGTGTATATGAATTCACAGCTTTACAAGTAATTCTGAATATTTTCTCTAAATTTTGTCATTTTTTCCTTCACTAATTAGGAAGTTATTTGGTCTTTTACTATCCTAAAAATTACAACATGTGAAATAAAATTGCTAGGGTAAATCTTGTGAATTCTCTTAAGTTTTGTGTTTCAGTCTGATTTTTAGAGGGTTGTAGTAAGTTTCACTGCCTCCAGGAATATCAAAAAGTGATAATTTTATTACTCTTTTACATAATGGAATTTAATTATTATTCAAATCTTATTTTTGTATATCAATTGCATTTTATTTACAAATAGATCAAATGTTTATTGATCTTTTTTAACTAGTGTCTATGCTAAACACTGGAGAGATAATAGATAAGTAGGGTATGGACTTTGTGTTTATGAAATTTACAATACAATGAGGAAGATGGGAATGACTCAAACACACCCACAAATAAATGTAAAATTACAACTGTAGCCAGTGCTATGAAAGGTCATACAAGGTAATATGAGATGATAATAACCATGTATAAATGTCCTCTGTAGTTTTCATGTAAAATCACCCTAAAGACATGCTTAGTGAACTTAGAACTAAAGGGAGAGCAAAAGCTACTAGATAGAAGATCAAACAAGTATTTTGGGAAGAAAAAAATTGTGTATAAAGAGTCTGTGGTAGGGGAAAGCATTTTTCTTTGGCAGCAAGACAGCATTTGAAGCAGAGAGCAAGATTTGACAATTTTGGTGCAAATTAAGCTAGAGAGATAATTGAAAAAATGGATACGAATACGGTTATTTTAGGAGGGTATGAAAGTGAATAGGGAAAAGGTTCATGAGCCATAAGGACAAAATAATCATTAAAGACAACACATTATGTAGTTTCTTACCATTGGTGGATCTTTTCCTGAGAACATGTTTTAGGGTTTTTGGTTATTTTTCTATTTAAGACTTGTTGATTTTCTTATCGATTTTTATGTCTACTTAAAGATTTAACAATTGTATTTATATCAAATATTTGTTTTTAACTGGTATTTACCTTCATGATACTTTAAAGTACATATTTTCTGTACACAAATATTAAACTTTTATAGTATCTATTGTCTTTGTATTTTGTTTTAATTATTACTACTTATCAATAAATTATTTATTATTTTATTTTATTTGTCTTATAGTCTTTTATCAATGTTTAGAAAAAATTTCTTATTAATGCTTAGGTAAACTCTTTTCACCTTAAATTTTTCTATTCACTTGGTTTATATATACAATATGAAATGTGAATCCTAATTAACTGATATTAGTTGATTTTTAATGCACATCCAATTCTTTCAACTTAATATATTGAGCAATCTACCTCTTAGCTACAGAATTTTATTTCTACATTTTATTCACGTGAAGCTTTCATACATACTGGGTACAAAAATCTGTTGTTCCTAAATTATCTTTAGTATTGATTCTGTTGTTCTGTTTGTCCACTTACAGTATTATTTTGAAGACTGAATATTCTTAAAACTGGGTTCATATATGTGTACATATACAATTTTTATCAATGGTATTTTTAGTAAAGGTTACCTTAATAAAACAAATAAATGCACAAATAGAAAATTTAAAGTAACCGATTATTGTATTTATTGTTTTTAATAACTTATTTGTTACTTATAAGATGCAAAAATTTAAAGGCAATATTTGGAAGATTAGATAAAGATGCTAAAACACCAGAAAATATTATGATTTACTGAATCTTCAAAATTATCATAAATAATTTAAATACACTAAAAATCAAGCAGAAGTAGCTTTCATGTATCCAAAATTTTCAGAGAATGTTCACATTAAGGAATAAATATGCTACTTGTTACCATGTAGATTCTGATAATCAGAATATTATGTTTGCCTGTATTAGTGAGTCTTTAAATTCACTCATAACATCAGTTTAAACTTACATTTAAGAATAGTATTGAAAGAACTACCTTATAATCAGTATCTTTTAAAAATTGATTTTTCTTTTCAGGTGGGAAATTAATATTTATTAATGAATTGTTTAGTTGTTTTATTTTTTTCGGATGATTTGATTCTTATAACTTATTTGTAGAAGTTTGCTAACCAACATAAAAATAATCAATTAAATGAAAGAATCTGTTTCGTGAATCTTTTAATTTTTCATTTAATTTATCAAAGAATTGTATTATTTCTCTATTTTGGGATGACAGTTGTGGTAATTAAATAAACACAGTTTTCCCCTTCTTTATTTCTATACACTTTAACATTAAATATTTTATTTTTACTTTATGAATATACAAAATTTTACACGGTTTCCTATATAACTTTTAAGCAAACAGCAATTAATATGAAGGAAATTAAGTTTATAAAACAAGTAAAAATGAACTGTTTATTATATAGCATTCAATCTCAATCAAATTATATTCTTTATTTTAGAATCCAATTATTTTTTAAACTAAGTGATATATTGTAGAATAGAACTTTAATTTTGTGTTTTATTATTTTATGATATTTCTAGCTGTCTGCCTTCAAACATTCAAGGAGAAAGGGATTTCCAGTGTATGATCATTCTGTTTCAAGTCTGTAATCTTACTCTCCCAAGAAAGTCTTACCTAAAGCTGGAAATGTGGTTGTCATTAATTGTGGAAGCTAATGGCAGTTGCTCTATGAGACTTCTCTGTGAGTTGAATCAAAACTTGAGACTAAATAATTACTGGAAATAATTCAAAACTCATCTCAAGGGAATTGGTCCAAAATTTAACAGAAAATCAGCCTGATCTCTTTATGAAGGTGCATTCATTTTAACAGTAGTCAAACGTATATGGAAGACATTTTTACCCACTCCTAAAATCACTTGTAGAGTGCTTTGAACAATATAAGCATTCATACTCTAACCTGAATTTCTTAAATCGGAGTCTATTTGATGAGTCCCATGTGTCTACATTTCTTTAAAATTATGTTGGAAGATGATTCTAACGCAGGTGTGTGATTAACACAAAAAATTGAATAACACATGACAGCTAAAAATACATTTCTTACTACCATGTTCTAAATCTAATTGAAAATGACTTGTACTTCATTAGGTTTAGAAAAAATTGTTAAATAGAGTGAGTGTACAGAAACTTCTATGATAGAAAGAGCACTAGTCCAAGAGTCAGAGGGCTGGGAGGGTCTTTCCTTCTTATTGAGTGTTCTGCACTGACCCTGCATTCCTACCCATAAACACAAGTGTGTATGAGATCACTGAAGCAAACATGTGTTGCATTCTCACATCTACATTTGTCTTCCCCTTTGCCAATAATTCTAGGCATCTCTTTGGCATTTAACATGGTTCTGAGGGGGTCGACCCCACTACCAGCTCAAGGAACATGGTATGTTATCCTTTCTAATTCAGTGAGTATATTTCATCCCCTCTGGTCACAGATATGGGCATAAGGCTCAAGCCAGGCAAATCAGAATCAATATTAAACATTTTGCTTGAAATTTATGGAATAAGGACATCTCTATTTGTTGGAGACTGTAGTATATGCAGGTAGTGCCTGGAACTGTATCAGACACTTTTAAAAATGTAATTCAACTGAGTAAGTTTTAAAGATCTTATTGGTTTTATTCAGTGATTCATGAATTGGGCAGAATACAATTTAGCATATAGAAAGTTCTAAGGATCTATACAAAGTAAAAGACTTTCATAGGCAGATAGTAGGGCTCTGTAAAGTAGACCGGCTAGCTAGTATTCATCAGGCAACTTCTGATTGGCTGGTTTAAGATTTCATTTCTGGGAGAGCAAACACTATACTTAAGGCTCCATTTGCTGACAAGGGGCTTAACATGTGCAATTCAAGTTCAGGCCTATTGTCAAGAGAGAAACCACCTTGAGAAGAAAGCTAAAGCACAAAGAAAGGCAAGACCAAAATAATTACAGAAAAATAGTGTTGCTACAGCAGACCTCTATGTAAAACCCAATCTGCTCTGGACCAATGACTACTTTTTCTTTTTAAAGCCACTTGAATTTGTCTTCTTATCAACTGAAACTCTAGCAACTCGATTATTTCTGATACGCTAATCCTCATGGCCTCTTCCAGCTTTAATATTTTCTATCTTATAATATTTAAAATTTAAAATAATTGGTACCATATGATTCCATGAAAAGATTTTGGTCCTGACCGACATGAAATTCTATCCAGTACATTAAAAAGTAGGTAATATAGCATATCTCAGAGCACTAGACCAAATAGATATGTTTCCAGTAGACATATGATCTTCATATCCTTAGGTAACATATGAGAGAAGAAGAATAAAAGTATATTTAAATATTCATTAAATATAATAAGATAAGAGATTGCCAAAACTGCCAGGCTTGGCATGGCTTTCACACATAACATTTCACATCTCCAATGCTGTGTGTGTTTGAAGAATGCAGACACTTTGCCCATGATGGGCCCTACTCACCGGTGCTGAGAATCAAACAATCATCCTTGCATTTCAGCTGTAATTCGCTTCACTTTCCCTGAGCTAAGACACTTCCGAGTTTGTTAAAAATTGCTCTGTGTTTTGCACAGGATGTAACTGCGATCCCCAATATGTCTAGGGCAATCCTAAACCAATAATGAATGACCTGAACCAGGGGCCGCAAAGGGCAGCCTCTTTGCCTAATGGTCTGACTAACTCTCTGAGGCAGTTTATGCTGCTGAGTGCCCACTGGGTCAGGTGGAGGCTGGTTTTAAGTGCTTTCCTTCCCCTGTCCTGTTACCTCACCTCCCCTTCCCCAGAAAGCACCCTCTCAGTTAATCATGTGGATAATAATCTGCATCTCCACTCAGCTTCTAAGTAACACCTGCTCCCTACCTTTTCCCAGAATGCAAGAGCTTCTGCCTGGGGAACATGGCAAATTCTCTAATCTCCTGAAAACTGCAAACACTATTTGCACTTGTCAGCTTGTTTTCACAGTCTTAGAGTTCAGATAGTGGTGATTTACTACCCATTACCATGCGTTCCCATGTGTTTCTCCAAAATTCTTTGCTTCTGGGTTCTAAGTTATTAGTTCATATTTGCTTTAAATTGTAAAGTTGGGAAGTAGAGTAAGAGAGCCTTAGTCCAGAAGATCATATTTTGAATGCTACTCTGTTCTCTTAGGAAATCTCTTGTAGCTATAATATTGAAATGATTGTAGAGGTCGAGATAAAGCAATAGAAATGTAAATAAAGAGATTTGCTACATGTCTACTTATTTTCCATCTGTATGTCACACCCTGGGAAGAATGTTTTCCTTTTACTTGGCCTCACGTGGCTTTACATGCATACTAGAATCACGAAATGTTTGATCTTGGTTGACACCTTTTTTATTTTTTTTAATTACAGTCTCTTCGTATAGTTGGACTTAGAAGGCACTGAGAGCAATTACCCCCTCTGGGATTCTTCGCTTTCCGTTTTCGCACTGTGTTCCTTTCTGTACATAACATCATGATACAGACCCATCTTGTAGCCTCATCCTGTGCAACCCCTGTTGTGCTTTCTTCTGTTCTCGCTTTACTTAAATCCAAGATGTAAAACACTGATAGAAAGTTCATTTGGGTTAACATAAGCAATAGCTTGCTAGTAGAGTTTTCTAAATTCATATAATTTGTTGGAGAAGTAGATAGGAAAATAAGCCAACATTTGAGTGCAATACAGTAAAGAGGACTCAGGTATTGGAGGCAACACTGGAATGTATGACCCCGATGCTCCTTCCAGTTCTGAGGTTCTGTTATTCCCTAAGATGATAGAGGGGAAAGTAGCAGAGATTTCAAGTGGGGAAGCAAGGTTATTTTTATTTTAAGTTAAATAAAACCTGAATACTTTTATCTTCTATGTTCCTGACATTTAAGTTTGACCCAAATTCTTAAGTCTTTTTATATTTCTCTTATTGTGTGAAAATTTTTTTTAGCTTACCTCAATTTCAAGAGGAACCCAGGATGTTTCTGATTACTTTTCCCTTAGGAAATGATGTGCTTTAAAGAGCTAGTTGGTGTTTTGGAAGGTCTAATAGAGTTCCTTATTAATCCTTTAGAGTGTTTTCTGAGATAGGAATTCACATTTCTTCAGTTCTTGTACTGAAATTATTGTTTTTGATTATATAACATTACTCTGAGCACACAATTTTAAAATCCTTAAGGTTAGGTCTTCTTTTTATTTTATTAAGCCATAGTCAATTTAACAATTGTTTTCTTTTTAAAATTAACAAAACAAAGATACAAGCCAGTTAAGTGACTTTGTGAAAGGCCACAGTAAAATAATAATGAATAAAAAAAAATACAATTCATTACTTTCTGTTACTGGGCATATCAAGCTACTTTCTAAGATTAAAATGTAAAAGATAAATTCATGTATATTTTAAAGTAAGGCAAAATACTCATAGAGTATTTTTAACATATATAAAATGGGAATTTTTAATTCTTTTGCACTGTGGTATTTCTAAACTTCAACTTCCACTTCTCAGTTACAGTGGCACAGTATTTTGTTTAATAAATAAATTTACACAGCACTTAGAAAAAATGGCTTCCAGTTATATCAAACTAAATAACTTTTTGTATAAAATCTTACAAGCATAACATTACCAATAACCAATATATTATAGTCATAATATTAAAGTTTTTAAACTACTTATAGTTTATAAAACTGTTTTACTTGTTCAATAAAATACCTCTGATAGGTGTATCATTTTTCATCTCTCCTTTTATAGATTAGAACTTAAAAGCTCAGAATAGTGACCTGACTGGTGTGGCTCGGTTGGCTGGGCATTTTCCTGCAGAGTGAAAGGCCGCAGGCTGGACTCCGGCCGGGGCCCCTGCCTGGGCTTCAGGATTGGTCCCCAGTTGGGGCATGTGTGAGAGGCAACCAATCGATGTTTCTCTCTCATGTCACGCTCAAATTCATGTTTTTTCATTTATCCATGCATTTATTCATTAAAAAACCATATTTATTGAGCACCAATCATGAGTTAGGCAGTGGACTGTTTAAGGTTACAAGAACACTATATTGCCTATTCTACTGAAACATACCAAACTGTTCAGATATTATAGAACTTGGAAAATAGTATTTTTTTCTTCTCACAATTAGTTTCCAGAAAACTCATAAAGAAAACATTTGTAAAAATAAAATAATAAGGAAATTAATCTATCCTCCTTCTTGACAGTCAGGGCTGCTGTCTGATCCATGATTTCATTACCAGCAGCTAACCTACTGAATAGACCCTTAATTTGTTTTTGTTTTTGTTTTTTTGCTTCATTTCAATCTCTTATGTTAATTTTTACTGACAACTTAGTTTGTTTTAGAAATATTAGTACAATCATAGGGCTCCTATACCCTTGATGTCACCTATTACATAAAAGATAAGTCTCAAAGTCATTATTTCAGAATGTTTTAAACTCATTGCACAATAATTTTAATCAATTTTCCAATAATTTCCTCAAACAATTAGAGTTGACTTATTGTGATATATATTTTGACTTAAATGACAAAAACCGTTCCTTAATATTCCATTTTCTGAATCTCAGCCAAGACAAAAGTATATGCAATATTAGAAAGTTGTGTTAAATAAAGGCTTTCAAACGCTCTCAAATTAACTGATATTTACTCTTTTTATCTTGTCTTACAAAAAACAAATAACAAAAACTTGTTAACAGAGGGAACTGGATTTCTCTAAATTTTTTGAGACAGGTTATAATTTGTGATTTATATGGATCTTATGTATTTACATTTTTAATATTTGAATTCACAGGTATCAGTAATAATTGCCAGACAAACGTAACTAAATTTTATATTTATTAAAAGGTACCTTAAAATTAGGATATCTAGTACATAATTAATAATAAGTTAAAATAGCCTGTTGGCTGCCTATGGGTAGGATAAAAATCAGATTAGTAACATCAGATCTTTCTTTCTTTTTTCAGTAAATAATTAGCTAAAAAGGAATCCTTGCTTTTCGTTTTTATGAATTTCATACTAATTTGATGAAAAACAATGTCTCTCTCACTAACATTATCACTACTGATGGGAGGAGAATTTTGACATAAAAAATAACAACTTTATGTTCATTCTAGCAATATTAGCATAAGGAATGGTTTCCTGCACAGAATATTCTGAAAGAGATCTAAAAGTATTACCAATAAAGGGTACAATTCTCCCAATCAAAGCAATAGGGTCTTCACAGCCTTGGAAAAGCATATGTGGACTGTGTTCAGCAGACCAGGTTATGTTTTTATGCATGGTGAGTCAGGTGCTTTGCCTACAATTGCTTGCTTAGCTTCTGCCTTTCTCCATCTTACTTTCTCTACCCCTTACCACTCTTCCCTTTGAGCAATTCCTTAATAAATCACTTGAACTTAAATCCCCATCTCAGCAGAACCAACCTAGAAAGAGTGTCAGAAGAGCTTGAACCTTACCGAAAGAGACATAGGCATAAAAGGAAAGATTGAGAATATGTCTGGAGGTGACACTGTGTGGTTTCTGGGTATGCTTATAATTAGTAATGAGTAATTGTGTCCTTTTCCAGGTAAACAACTGTAGATGTATTTACTTTTCATCACTACGGACCTAATGACAGTTTTGTCCATTTATCAGTTTTGTTGTTGTTTTTCTTTTACAGTTGCCCCAGTTGCCCCCCACCTGTTGCTCTCCCTGTCCCACGCTGCCCCCCACAGTTACTCCCCACCATGTTGGCCATTACCCTGGGTCATTTATGCCTGTTCGTTGATTAGACACTTCTTCTTTTCCCCCTTATTCCTCCTCCTCCCTCCCCTCTGTTGCTGCCTGTCTGTTCTTTGTTTCTATGTCTCGTTGTATTTTGCTCATTTGTTTGTTTTGTTCCTCTTACAGATAAGATCATATGGTATTTGTGTTTCACCACCTGGATTATATCATTTAGCATAATAGTCCATGCTGTCACAAAAGATAGAGGAGCTCCTTCCTTCTTTCTGCTGCATAGTATTCCATTGTGTAAATGTACCACAGTTTTTTGATCCACTCATTACTGATGGGCATTTAGGTTGTTTCCAGAACTTGGCTATTGTAAATAATGTTACTATGAACATTCGGGTGCATAGGTTCTTTTGAATTGGCATTTCAGAATTCTTAGGGTATAATCCCAGCAGTGGGATCGCTGGATTGAAAGGCACTTATATTTTTAATTTTTTGAGGAAATTCCATACTGTTTTCCCCAGTGGCTGCGCTAGTCTGCATTCCTACCAACAGTGCCCTAGGGTTCCCTTTTCTCCACGACCTCAACGGCACTTGTTTGTTGATTTGTTGTCATTCTGACCTGTGTGAGGTGGTATCTCATTGTGGTTATAATTTACATCTCTCTCATGGCTAGTGATGTTGAGCATCCATTCATATGACCATGGGCCCTCTGTGTACGTCCTCCTTGGACAAGTGTCTGTTCAGGTCCTTTGCCTATTTTTTAATTGGATTGTTTGTCTTCGTGGAGTGGAGTCGAGTGAGCTCTTTATATATTTTTGGAGATCAAGCCCTTGTCTGAAGTATAATTGGCAAATATCTTTTCCCATATGGCTGGTTCCCTTTTCATTTTGCTTGTTTTCTTTAGCCATGCAGAAGCTTTTTAATTTGATGTAGTCCCATTTGTTTAGTCTTTCCTTTATGTCCCTTTACCTAGAGGATATATTGGTGAAAATATTGGGATACCTGAAATTTTACTGCCTATGTTTTCTTTTAGAACTTTTATGGTGTCAAGGCTTATGTTTTAGTCTTTTATCCATTTTGAGTTTATTCTGGTGTACGGTGTAAGTTGGTGTCAATTTTTTTTTAATTCTGTGTGTTTTATTTCTTCCTTTGTATATAACGTGTATCCTTAACTACCATTGCTGAAGGAGAATGGAATTTACTCTTTATTTCTTACATAGGGAGTGTGTGGGATATAGTAGGTAGAGGATTGTTGGGCTTGATTTTGCCCCTTATACACTACGTTCTTAAAATTATGTGTTATAAATCATAAGAGTATAATGAGAAGTGTTAGGAGTGATCATTTATAAACAAGTTCATCATGAGTAGTGAGCAGGATACCTCCTCACCCACCAGTCAATTGCACAAACCTAATACCCCACCTTCTACCCCTGGTCCTGCTGCCCTGAACTGGTTTCTCAGATGTTAGGAAACACTGCACAGAGGCGCTGTGGACAAATCACATGAAAACTGGGACCAACTGCTAAGAGCGGAGTTCATAACTTTTAATCTTTGTCCAAGTTCTTATTTTCAGCATCCAAATGTTACTAACACCAGACACTCCCCTAAAGAGAATATATTCTAATTCATTTCGACTGTGATTTCTAGGAAATTACATTTTGTGTTGAATGACACCCAAAGTTTAATTGATTTTCTACCGTGACAATATTTTTCTTTTCTTTTTCTTACCTATATGCAAAACCTGAAAATGAAAAGAATAGCAAATTTTTATTGTTATTCCATTACAGTTGTCCCAATTTTTCCCCCTTTGCTGTCCTCTACCCAGCTCATATCCCACTCCCACAGTCAATTCCCACATTGTTGTCCATGTCCATGGGTCATTCATACATATTCTTTGTTTAGTCCCTTCCCCTTCTTTCCACCATTATCTGCACCCCCCTCCTGGTCACTCTCAGTCTGTTCCATGTTTCCCTGCCTCTGGTTCTCTTTTGCTCCTTAGTTTACTTTGTTCATTAGGTTCCTCTTATAAGTGAGATCATATGGTATTTGTCTTTCACTGACTGGCTTATTTCACTTAGCATAATGCTCTCCAGTTTCAGCCATGCCATTGCAAAAGGTAGGACTTCTTTCTTTCTGCGGCATAGTATTCCATTGTGTAAATGTGCCACAATTTTTTGATCCATCCATCTACTGAGGGGCACTTAGGCTGTTCCCAGCACTTGGCTATTATAAATAGCACTGCTCTGAACAGAGGGGTACCTAAGTTCTTTCGAATTGGTGTTTCAGGATTCTTAGGGTATAATCCCAGCAGTGGAATCTATGGGTCAAAAGGCAGTTCCATTTTTAGTTTTGTTAATGAAATTCCATACTGTTTTCCACAGTGATTGCACCAGTCTGCATTCCCACCAACAGTGCACTAAGGCAGCGGTCCCCAATCTCTTTGGCACCAGGGGTCAGTTTTGTGGTGGGGGAGGCACACACAGGAGGTGGAGTTTGGTGTTCAGGTGAGTTTCACTAGCTTGCCCACTCTGGAAGGGGTGGGAAGAAGAGAGGAGGTAGAGTTCAGGTGAGCTTCACTCAAGGTCCGTTTCCTAACAAGCTGTGGACCACTACCAGTCCGTGGTCCAGGTGTTGGGAGCCCTTGAACTAGGCTTCCCTTTCCTCCACATCCTTGCCAGCACTTGTTTGTTGATTTATTACTGATGTCCATTCTGACAGATGTGGGGTAATATCTCATTGTGGTTTTAATTTGTACCTCTCTCATGGCTAGTGATGTTGAGCATCTTTTCTTAGGTCTGTGGGCCATCTGTATGTCCTCCTTGGACAAGTGTCTGTTCATGTCCTTTGCCCATTTTTTAATTGGATTCTTTGTCTTCCTGGAGTGGAGTCCTGTGAGTTGTTTATCTAGTTTGGAGATCAAATCCTTGTCTGAGGTATCATTGGCAAATATGTTCTCCCATACACTCAGTTCCCTTTCCATTTTGATAAGGGTTTTTTTTAGCCTTGCAGAAGTTTTTAATTTGATGTAGTCCCATTTGTTTAGTCTTTCCTTTATTCTCCTTGACCTAGAGGATATATTGGTGAAAATATTGGCACATGGGATATCTGAAATTTTACAGCCTGTTTCCTTCTAGAACTTTTATGGCGTCAAGGCTTATGTTTAAGTTTTTTATCCATTTTGAGTTTATTCTGGTGTATAGTGTAAGTTGGGGGTCGAGTTTCATTTTTTTGTGTGTGCCAGTCCAGTTCTCCCAACACCACTTATTAAAAAGGTTATTTTTACTTCATTGTATACTCATGTCCCCTTTATCAAATATTAATCAACCATAAAGACATGGGTTTATTTCTGGGCTCTCTATTCTGTTCCTTTTTTGCCACTATTCTGTACTCAGCAGCTCTGTTCTCTGACAACTCCCACTAGTTAGATGCTTTTGTTTGTATGTTTGTTTGTTCTCATTAAATGAAACACCTCACACTTGAATGCTGGCGTATATCTTAAGGCACTAAGCCATATAAATGCAGATTTTAACTAGTGCAGCACCTTTTCTTAAGCGGTCAATGCTCTCTCTAGATTCTGCCTGCTCTTTTCACTATTCAAATATGTGTTTTAAAGTTTGTCCAAATTTTATCATTATTTTCTACAAAAGGGTTAATTCACCACAGGGTACTCCACCTTTTGGAAACCATTTAAATTACTATTGTATTTATTAAGCTCAGTATCATTAGAACACATAACATTAATAATCATTAATTAAAAATATATATAATATATTATATATAATATAATATATTATATTATATATGTAATAAAAAACAGATTGCAAAGACTTTAAATTTAAGTATCTGAATTTCCTTTAGGAAGCTGTAAATATTTTGAATAAAGAGAAAAGCAAGTGAAAAACATTTTACTTTTTCCCTGAAATAATTTAGTTGATGAAGAGCATACATTTAGCCCTGGCTGGAGTGGCTCAGTTGGTTGAGCATTGTCCCGCAAAGTGAAAGGTTTCCAGTTCCAGTTCCTGGTCAGGGCATGTCCAAAAAGGCAACCATGATGTTCCTCTTTCATGTTGATGTTTCTCTTCCTCCCTTCCTCCTCATTTTCCCCTCTCTCTTTAAAAAAAAAAGCATAAAAATTTGACCTCACTGGTGTAGTTCAGTGGACTGAGCATCAGCCTGTGAACCAAAGGTAGCCGGTTCGATTCCTAGTCAGGGTACATGCCTGGGTTGCAGGCCAGGTCCCCAGTAGGGGGCATGCAAGAGGCAACCACACATTGATGTTTCCCTCTCTCTTTCCCTTCCCCTCTGTCTAAAAATAAAATAAATAAAATCTTTAAAAAATTAGGTAAATTAATACCACTGAGGAAAGTATGCTCCCCATAAGACAATAAATATATATGGAACTTGTATGTATATGTATGTGTGTGTATATATATATGTGTGTGTGTGTGTATATAGAGAGAGAGTGCTGTTCAGACTGTTTACATAGTAAATATTTATTTATTTTTAGTAATTTCATGTAATTCAAAAGTTCAATTTTGGTAAATGAATCTCCTATGAACATTTCAGGGCACTGTTAACAAAATAATATAAACCAAAATTAAGAAAATCCAGTTGTGTGCTGCTGAAGTGGATACTGCAGTCTGCTCAATGTTAAATTCTGATGCTCCTGGAATGTGAAAGGACCACCAGGATTGCCACATGTACCAAACAGTTTTTTGAACTGGTTAAACAGATGTTTTAGTCTTATGGTTTCTAACAAGCAAAAGTACCCCAGGGAATTGGCTTATATTGAAAAATAACCTACATTTGAATAATATCTACAATGTTGAATTTAAAAAATATCAAATGAACTTACTAGGCATTACCATATTATTAAAAAGTAATTAACTATTATCTAGAACTAGATCATCTCATATGATTAAGTACCACGTAGTTTAAATACACGTAACTTAAATTGCTTGAATCAGAATACAGAACCATACTTCTGTTACACAATCACTTGCATTATTTCTGAGTAGTGTATTTCTGAGATGTTCTTCAGGTTCTTAAGGTAATATGAATAATGAAATAAACACACACAGATGTGAGAAATACCAATTATGATTGATATTTTATTGATTGTAAAAGACCACATCTTGAAAATTTTAAGCTAACTTTTTATTCAGAATTGTTTTATTAAAATATGTCTAGAATCCTCTATTTAAAAGTTTAAAAATATCTATGTAGAATACAAATATTTATTTCACTCTTATTCTTAAGCATAGTAATAGACTTTCCAGCCAATGCTGTAAAAAAAAACATAGGAAGAAAAAGAAGGAAGGAGAGGAAGTAAGGAAGGAAGGACAGAAGAAAATGTGGTATAAATATTTGAAAAACCTTTTCTCATTTCTGGCAATAAGATTTCATCTTAAGAAAAAAATACAAATGATGATAAACCCCACAAATTATGAGAAATGGATCAAGTAATTGTCAAAAGCAAGACTTTTTCCTCTAGCTTAGGCCTACATTTTGGTTATTTAGCTTATTCTAAAATAAACTGTGAGAAATAAATTTTATGGGGCCATGAGAACTAGAGACCAGGTGAAGTGTTATTCTATTGGTACCTTAATTTTTTCATCAAATCTAGGGACCAGATCAAGTGTTATTCTAGTGCCACCTTAGTCTTTTCATCAAACCACTGCACAGTATTCAGGCATTATTCCTCCAGTGCGTGCAGCCTTTGTATGTGTTTAGCCACTATTTGTGAGAATAGAAATCACTTTTTTAAATGTCTCAGTAGATCTGGATTCCAAATCTTTAGATTAAGAGTGATAAAATCCTGTTTTTAAAGTAAGTAGGTGAAAAGTCATATAATACATCTTGTAATTTGTATAAAATCTTCTTTTAAAAAGTGTTTATAGGAAAAATAAATATGAAATCACTTCATGTTGATGAAGACAGACAAGTTACCATTATAAATACTGGACTGTTCATGTTTAATAGTGAGAAAATCATGCAACCTCAGTGTTATTCATGTTTTACAATCACATTTGAGGCATGAGTTTTCTGATATGAATCCAAGTTTCCAAATTGTATTTACTGACTCATGTGTATATGAGGACCCAACTCAGAAATTACAGCGCCATCAGAGATACCTATATTACCTATCTATATGTGGGTATACAACAACTCACAAATTTTCAGAGCTACATCTTTCGTGTCAATTAAACATATACCAAGTTCATAACTTGAGACAGTGTCTGGCACCTAATAAACACTATGTAAATGATTTGATTACTGTTTTTGGAGGAGTTCGTTAAGAGGATGTGACCACTGTTGACCAATGAGCTGGACCTGGACATTCAGAGGCTCTTCACCATCTCACCTGTCCTTGGAATATACATTCTGCTCATTTTCCCCACAGAGGATACAGCCTTGAAGGAGCAATGTGTTATTGAGGCCATCTGGATGGTATATGCTCCTGAACCCAGTGAAGGCCTCTATATAAACGTTTTAGATTCTGGTGCGTAGATGTAGAGGTCTACGCTCTTGCAGTTGCCCAAGACAAGATTCCTATATAAGTTCCTTTGCTTATTCAATCTAAAGTGATCAACCTGTTTGGTCTTTTCTTGCCCTGAATGTTTCTGAATCAGGTTCAGATTTTGCCTGGGGAACTCCTGAGTTTTTTAACTGAAGGCTATCTTTATTTGGAACATGAACATCATCAATTATATTAATATTCTTAAAGAGAGTCAAGTAAAATTGACTATATATTTGTGATTGAATGATTCAAATCTAAAGGTAAACCACGCTTTAAAAATTTTTTTTGAACTTATTAGGGTGACATTTGTTAATAAAATTATATAGGTTTCAGGTGTAAAATTCTATAATACATCATCTGTATATTGTATTGTGTGTTCATCACCTCAAGTCAAGTCTCCTTCCATCACCATTTATCCTTCTTTTATCCTCTTCTCTCTACCTCCTCCCATCCTCTTTTCCCTCTGGTAATCACTATACTGTTATCTGTGTCTATGAGGTGTTTTGTTTTGTTTTTTGCTTAATCCTTTCACCTTTTTCACCCAAACCCCCAACCTCCTTCCCCTTTGACAGCTCTCAGCTATTCCCTGTATCTATGAGTCTGTTTCCATTTTGTTTTATAGGTTACTTCGCAACCTATGCTTTTTTTATTTCCCCTGAAAGATTTTACAGCAAAAATCTTTAAACCTATAAATCTCATCATTACCTACTAATTGTGGTTAACTGGAATGTTCATTTGGTTTAGGTGAAGCTAGAAGTTACATGACATTTGCAATGCATTGAACCGGTGGCTGGTCGAAAAAAAATCCCAAGATTATTTTGTACAGAAGAGTGCTTTTGGTCAATACTATGTAAGTTTCCACAAACAATGATATGTAAAATGAAATCACCTTCTATAGTAAAACTTCTGCAGTTATTTTTTTATCACAAGGAAAATAATGTTATTTATAATTATTTGGAACACTTTGATTTTCTGAATTTATTACTATATGATCAAAAATTTATTTAGATTCATTTTTAAAAGCATTTTTATTAAGGTATCCAACCATATAGTTTATTTCTTAAGGAGTTCTTTATAAGACGGTCAGGGTGGCTTTCGGTTCACCCAACACAAAATAATTCAAGTCACTAGAAGTACAAATTCCTCATTTCAACTCCAATTATATTTATGGCAGCTACACATTCCATTCTCATTGATCAAAGTCCTAAGACACTAGTAATTGCTTACTTATTCAATTTGGTTTCTGACTCAATGTTCTAGTGAGATTCTTTTTGAAAGGTCAGTAACTTGTCTCCAATTCATTTCATTAAATGTGAGAAAAGAAAGGAACTTTATATTATTTAGTAAGGACAAGGTACATAATCACAAAGTGAACAGTGTTAATATCCAATTCTTACTTTAAATGAATTGCAACATTTTTCATCTATTATCAGAACTTTAATTGACATTGTAATAAGGGTATCTGATAAAGATAAAGTAACTAACTGTATGGTAAAGAAGACAATAGCTAGCAAGAATCCCCATTGTAGATGAACCATTTTTTATTTTTTGTCATCTGAAAGGGAAAATTATTAAAATAGATTATTAAATGACAATTTTTTATATTTGAAATCATTTGTAGAAAGAGTTTTTTGTAGCTGCAGCATACCAAGAAGTCTCTGAGAATGTGGACTCATTAACAAACCACACCTAAATTTGAATAAGAGATTATAGAGTATTCATGTGCCAGTTTGTTCCTTTTCCTTTGGAACCTCATTTCTATTTTTATCTCAAAATCAGTCATCTGTTCCAGCTAGCACAGGTCAGTCAGTTTTTAATGGTTACAGTTTACATCTGGGCTCAACCACTCATTAACTCCGCAATTAGTAGGAAATTACTTATAAGTAAAATGGGATAATGAAATACACTCTAGTATCTTTTTCACAAACTTGTAGTGAGTACTAAATAATTCATGTAAAATACTTTGCACAGGACTCGTTATGTAGACAGTGATCATAAAGGTGGAAGTCATTAGCATTGTTGCCTCGTAAGTGTGATTTAAAAAAAAAAACTTTCCTCTATACTCATGATGAAATAGAAATGGTTTCCTTGAATTCTTCTACACTCATGCAAATGTCTCCAGGTCCTGTAGTGAATACCTCTCTGATCAGCCCTGTGATTTTGTATTATCAATGTTATATACTTTTTACTTTTAAAATCTTTCCTCTTTGTAAGGATACTTTCTCTTCCCATAAACATTTACTGGTTCCTTTACTATGACTTAAAAATTATAATTTAAAAAAATTTTTGAATCTCAGTTCTTGTTCAGAATCTGAGTAAGTCTGTGAAATATTTCCTGAAAAAGTCATATATATGTATATATGAGATATAGGAGATATATGAGATACATATCTCATATGTATATATGAGATATATATGAGATATATATGTCATATATATGTATATATGAGATATCTCATACATATGTATATTTATACATATTTGTACACACACATATACATGACTTTTTGTACCCAGTTTCATGGGAGTTCATAACCTATATCACATTCCTTATTCATCTACAAGTCATCTAGTGGTCCATGAGCCCAGCCTTAAATGTCTCTAGATTTCTAGAAATCTGAAATTGGCACACACCTGATTCTGTATTAGAAGAATCTAGTTTTCATTTGCTCAAGATTACAGAAAAATTAGATATTGTATTCTATAGTTGGAAACTCAATATGAAGCCAAATCGAGACCAAAAAAAGTAGAACAGATAGTAGCTTTAAAAGAGGGCAGCTGAAGTCTTTTAAGGGGTTTAAGTACATATATCAAGGCATTAAAACACAGCAAGTGCAGATAATAGTTTGGCAAAGTTTAAGGTAAGAAAAAAAAAGATATATCAGTACTTTGTTTGAGAAAGAAGTACAAAGAAAGAGGGGCCCACCATGGATTTCGCCAGAGGAGATGGACAGGATTTGGCGATGCTTCTGTGTATGAGGTATGGGAAACTTAAGGCAGCAAGAAATGCATTTCTGTAGACTCTGTTTCTACATGTTGGGGCCAGTCAGTGGATTCCAACTTTGTGCTCCACCTTTGGTGAGCTAATGTAAAAGATGAAATATCAGTGGAGACTTTCCAAGACTATTAACTCCTTGGCGTATCAAAACTGGTCTACTTTTGGAGATGTTAGCCACAAGAGGTTAACAAAGCAAATTTCATCTTTCGTTGTTCCTTTTTGTCTGGCATAGCAACCAACACACTAAATGGTAAGTAACTATTTGTTGAGTAGTTTTACTAACTAGACATGTCTCTGCAAAAACCTGGCCAATTCCACTATATACTAGCAAAAAATTGTTCATCTTATTTCAGCTCTTAAAGGACTTTTCTCATCAAACAGAGTCACAGGTTTTTTGGAAATCAGTGTGGGAAAGACAGAGAGGAACCAGGGGAAGTGATGAAGTGTCCCTATGTCCAATGCACTCATGTGGAAAATTAACTGTTCACCATCTAGGTCATTAGAATGACGTGGGGAGACTCAGGTAGGCTTAGTGATTAGGCTACTCTACTAGGAATTCAGAAACCTCAATTTTGTTACCAGCTTTCTGGCTTTTGACCTTTTAAAAAAGTAATTTTAAATCTCATTTTCCTTGGCTCTTAAATAGAATCATACTTGCCTATAAGGCAATTTTAAGATACTTGGATAAATGATGTTACACATCTTTAAATTCGATACTCTACCGATTAACTAGAAGACACATATTTCTTTATTTGGAAAGTGTCTTATATATTTCATTAGTCCTTACCATAAAAAATCTGAAATAGGTCACTAGCAAAATTCCCCCTTTGCCAATAGGTAAACTGAGTAATAGAAGTACAAATAAAAGGCTCAGAAATCAGAATCTCTGAAATTATATACAGTAATTTATGCCAAAAGTGACAGTGAATAAGCAATGTTAATAAATCACAGCAATGAACCATCATATATAATAATGTCTATAAAATCTAATAACAATAAACACAAAACAATGATTATGTGCAGGCATTAAATGTTTTACATATAAATTCAGGTAGTCTTATAACAACTTTGTAAGGCATATACTATTGCTGTCTTCACTGTATCTTTAAGGAACCTTGAGACATGAAAGAACTATCTACTACACTTGAGATCAATAAGTGGCAGAACCAAGATCTGAACTCGGGAAAATGGACTTAGAATTTGAGTATACTGTACTGTACTGTACTATACTGTACATCTAGCTGGATTGCTTTTCATAACCACTGTTAGGTCATAAATCTAAAAAGATATCTATACTTAAACATTACTTACCAACTTCTTGCAACTATTTAAATTTTGGTTAAAAATCTCTTGTTTTTCAATACATGAAATAACATCTATTTAATTTTTACCATGTGTAAGGGATAAGTTTTACATCGGTTGGATGAAAAGATGAATAAGACAGTATTGGTTTCTTATTATTTTCTATATTCTAACCAGATCCAGAAGACCCCCGATATCAGTATGAAAGGAACAAAGTAGTACAATCAGATATTTACTATTAAAATGGCCAGTTAAGCCATTGCCCAAGGTTTATTGACTGATATGACACTACAGACTAGGACCTGAACACTATGAAACACAAATTAATAGTTCCATAAATATTATGTTTAGTTTTTTTTTTTAAAGGCTGTTTCAATTGTTTTCCTAAGCTCCGCTTACTTAACACTCACGTACATCTCAAGCAAACCTACCAGGAGTAACACTTGGCATTTTAGAAATATTCAGCACTAACCAAAATATTTAATTGCTGATCGGTTAGTGGGTGATTCAAAGCACAGTTGACCCTAAACCCTTGCAGCAAATCAGTGGAGAGAGTCAAGTTGCTTTGGGCAGAGAATGTATATTGAGGTTTGCAGCTCTTACCCTGCAGCTGGCCACGGCCACATGCCACTCCTCCCAGTCGAAGCCTGGTTTCCTACTCTGCTAAAACTTGCTGAGAGACTTAAGGAAGCATTGATTTATATTAACACATCTCAATAAACTTTTGTAAATTTATTTCTTAAATGAGCTCATGAATATTCTTTATTAAACTGCCTGTGGATTTTTGAAAAATGTTCTAACCATATTATGGCTCAATGTTTTATAAACCATATTTTCTAATCATTTTAGTAAAAGTCCTGTTTTATGTGAAACAATGCATTATTTTCTATCTAGCTACTTTCATGTATAATGAAAATGATTTTGAAGAAATAGAGTCACCATTTTTTAAAAAACACCATGAATACTGCATACATTATTTTATATTCCAAACTATGCAAAAATTTTGAAATCTTGTAGGTGGAGAAAAAAGATTGTTTACTCTTTTTTTTTTTTTTTTTGGTATTTCCCTACGAACTGTCTATCTCTTTACTCAAAATTCTGTTCAATTTACTAGTAATGAGATGTGACCAATACAATTAATCAAAATTATATGAATGTCTGTCTGCCAATGGCTACAATTTGTGCTTAGGGTACTGCCTACAGAGTTTAGATGTATTTACCTGTGGCTTCTAGAGAAAATAAGAGACTGAGCATCACAATTTCTAAACAACCAAAATTACAATGTGACACAACTTTGGTCTTTCTAGGGTAATGAGCCATGTGGTAGATGGCCAGTTATTCTGTTGCTTTAATTATAGATTAATCTATATGGCATAGTGCAATGGAAAAGGAATACTTTGATTCAAAATGGTGATTCTTCTATGATGTGAGAATACACATTGTAAGAGTGGAGCTTAGTGATATAAAATAAAAATTCATAGGAAACATATCCTGTTTTTCTTTAATAATTTTATATTTAGAGAAACACGAAGTGTATGTGATAAGCACCCAGTGCCTATAAGTAGCTTCGTCAGGTAAAACACTTAGGAGTAATAGACATAGAAATGTAACTAAATAGATAGGAAAAGCCATGAGGGTACCAATGATGAGAGAAAGGCTTACTTTTATAAAGAACCAGTGGAATAAAACCTATGTTACAGTAAAAAAAAAAAAAGTTATAGATTCTAAATTTCCTAGAGTGGCTTGCATAGTCGAAGTAAATGTTTATTTCCACTATGTGAATAAGGACATGTCAAAGTTTTCATGTGGCATCTGGGGAAAGTGACATACCTTTTCACTTCTATTAGATGTTACCACTGCATGCCAGTGCAAAAGAGAGATGTGCCTTCTGTGGGCTTCCTCCGGCAGAATGAGCACTATAAAAATACTAATAAAGAAGTTCAAGCCAATTCTTTATGTTCCTCAGCTATTTCCACCATTGCAACTTAAGTCGTGGTTTACCAGATTGACTAGTACTAGCTCTTCAAAGACAATACAACATCATTCTCAATCTGCTCTTTGAAGTGGTGCCTTGAGTAATGTCCCATCCACTACCCTTAGTTAGGAAGAAAAACACTTCATACAATACACAAGATTTGTCTTTTGGAAGGAGCCAATGGATAGAGTTGCTCATAGAGCCGATGCTTCTTTGCTAACTCCCAAGAGTAACTTCACTGCTGTGCTACAAATATAGAGAGTGACACTGCACCCAGGTCAGGCATGCTCAATACAGCTTTCTTAAATATATTCTATTAGCAGCTCAGAAAACATGTGTTCAAATCCAGTTTTGTCACATCAAGCTATATAACATGGGCTCATTTTTCTCATCTATAAAAATGAATGGTGGTATTTAAGTATTTTGTTATGATGATGTGATGATCAAATGTGGTAATATGATAAGGTGGTCTTACATATTCTGAAGGTCTCTAGAAATGTAGCTATTCAAGATATAAATTCAGCTATGTGAGTGACCAAACTCTACATTTAGTTATATTTTATAAAATGCTTTGTATTTATGCAGATTATTTTCCCATGAGCTGTTTTTATTCATGTATATCTTAAAAGGTTTATTTTTTTAAATATTTAAGTATCACTCAATTCTCCAAAATTTTTACTGAGGCACAAACCAATAGATTATATGGATTTATTTTGGTCACCAATTTTGTATGCACAAAACAACAATGAGATTTATCTAGAGTATTTGAGATTGTAAAGGGCTTAAATACTAATTGAACTGTTTCGAAACTATAAATTTGTTCTAACCTAGTGTATCGAGTTTCTTACTTATAGAACAAAACGCATGAATAGAGAGGTAGAATCTCTGGAAACATTCTCTATCTCAGAGAATTTTTTTACCACCTAAAAGCTATTAGCACAATAAGGCAAGTCAATGGTTATTACAAGCCAGAAAATAGAGTATTCTAATAAATAGGCAGAATCATTTACTTTACTTCTGTGTTTCAGGTAAATGTGCCATTGATCATTCAGTGTCTTTTCTTGAAATTATACAAGAAAGTAGTGAGCATCTCTTATTCTGTTCAATGAGATATTAAATTTAGAGCTACCTGTCTTTGAGAACAGGACTCGAATTGACCTATTCAATCAGCTGGGGCTTAACTTCGAATTTAATGGAGTACTGAAGAACTGCGTTCAGGCAGAAAGCCAATTTAGGTTTCATGGTTACCTTGTTCTTGGGACTAGTAGACTTGTATCCATAGGCAAAGTTTTATTTTTTCTTCATTGTTCTAAAAGCCAAAGCATAAAGAAAAATGAACAAAAAGATATGCTGCTATATTTTCTTATTCCCATGACATTACACACCCACTTACAATTAGATTTTTTGACAAACGCTTATATGGCAAGCTATTTTCTTCCCACCATACACACTACCTCCGACTGCTTGGGACTCCTCACTGCAGTGACAGCTTTGGGCTACCTCCCCTGCAAAATAATCCTGAGTCAAATCTTTTCCACTTTATCAGCACTGGTCTGTCCTGTATCTCCTGTTTTATTCATGAAAAAAATTAAAAAATGATATTAATTTTTTAAATTGAAATCAAACAGTATACTTATCTAAGATCACCAATATGAATTCTGATAACATGGCAGACAAATCAATTAGACATTCTTGTGCAGGAGGATATATGTCTTTCAAATCTTAATACACACATTGCCACGTGTAAAGAGGCATTATCACATCTCCTCCTCTTCTATATGTTCTTTTATTTGCCCTTTCAGGTATAGTTTTCATTTGGATTATGCCTCTGCAAGTTATTCTTTATGTACTGCTTAAAACAATTCCTTTGATATCTACCTTCTGGTTGGATTTGTTCAATGGACAGCAACTTCAGGAGATTGGATAAAGAAACAAGAGTAAGATCAGAATATTTATTACCCATTTCTCCTATGCTGGGCTATAGACCAGCCCCTACTCTACAGTCAGAGGACAGCTCTTCTGAATTCTCATAACTTTGCCTACAGGAAATAACAAGTCTTTACTTTTGCTAGTTCTGAGGTATTTCACTATCCCTCATTGGTTTCCAGTAATATTTTACACACCTTTAAATGTCTCTTCATTGAACTCTATGCCTATTGTCACACTAACATAATAGTATATTGAAAAGCAAAACTACAGGGTCTACCTCTTATAATCATGAGAAAAAAGATAAGTTTTTATCTACCTTGAAAAGGTTTTCATAGAGCTTCACCTGCATGTTTTATTAGTCTTTGCGTTTTAATTAAACATTTAAGAAACTAAAAATTCCATTAATGTATACAATTAATGTCAAATTATATAAAATTATGAAATAAAAACTGTAATTCCATCTAACTACCTATATTCTCACTAACATCCCACCTCTTTGGTACTTCTTCTGTGCATAAAAAGCTATTGTTATGTGGTCTTTTTTTTTTCTATGCATCTATTCCTTTTTCATTTTGCTAGTAAAAATAATTATTACACACTTTGTGGTTTACAAAAGACATTTATTATTTCACAGTTAGTCTAGATCAAAAGTATGGACCTGAGTTTTTATTCAAGGTCTCAAATAGTGAAATCAAGATGTCAGTCAGGCTGTGTTCTCATCTGGAGGCTCAACTAAGGCAGGATCTGACTCCAGCTTTTCTCTGGTTGTAGGCAAAATTCATGTCCTTGCAGCTGAAGAATTCATGGATTCTTGCTTCTTCAAAGCCAGTGATGGAGAGAAGAGAGGGTCTCTGTGGCTTTGAGTCTCTGACCTCCAGAACTATATAAAAGGGTAAAGCCCACCACATTTAATCTGTTTTTCACTATATTAAAGTCACAGTTTGGCATTAAAAAATGTTTATGAATCATATAAAATTTATTATTTATTACTTACTTAATACATGTTAATTTTAGATAAAATGCTCTTAATGAAACAAACATGTTTTAAAATTGTCTCAAAAAATGTTATTGATGATAAACATGGTTAACGTACATTTCTAAAATCTGCCAGACATTTTTCTAAGCATGCATAAAGTATATTCAATTTTTAAAATATAAATGGTATCATAAAATACATACCTAAAGTTAAATATAGTTTTATATCAATACAGATATATACCTCAGTCTTACTGGCCCTATTGTATTGTATGATATGGATGTGCCAAAAATTTTATACCCAATTTTCTTCTGTGTGGAAATATAGAGTTTTCAAATATTTCTACCCTATTCTGATATGTGTCAGTGTGTTTATTTCCTTGAGCAAAAGTCCTAAAAGCTATTCACACTTTTTAAAGCATTGTATCTATAGTATCTATTTTCCATTTAGAAAGGTTGTACCAGTTTGAACTTAAAAGCCATGTGCAAAAATTTCATTATTCACAGTTCTCTAATTTGTGCCAATCTCAGGATAAACAATCATATCTCATTTCTTTCTGCATCCCCATGACTACTGTTGTGTTTGAGCATTTTTCTATACGAGGTATTTGCTTGTTTTCTTTAATATTTATTCCCTCCAAATTTGATTTTTGTATAAGAAAAATATTTTTTCTGTTGACATAGCAGGAAAGCATATCAATATTAACAGTCTGACAAAACTGTCATACTTTCTCAAACATATTTCCTTGTTTGAGCTTGTCACTTAACATGTACAACAATCTGCGTTTGTTGTCAGGGTTTGTTATTCCTGTGGATGAGTCTGTTGACAGTTAATTTACATGTAAAGAGATTTTGCTTTTTTTGCCATTTATTTTATAGTTAAAAGTTTTCTCTGTCAAGATTATGTGCTTACATATATTTTCAAAGCATTATATGTTTTTTAAAATATATTCCTTAGAAGTATAACACAAAATGCCAAATGTTTCAATTTTGCTCACAAGTTATTCCAAACTACAAATATATGAACATACAAATATATGTATGTATATATATGTATGCATACATTTATTTTTCATGAGCGTGCATGAAAAATATACTCCACTTTACTCAGAATGTTACAGCCCTAATTGCTTACTTAATTTCATATGTGTCATATATGAATTTTTTATTTGTTATAGATATATATATCAATATAAACACATACACTTTGTATCGTGTTCTAAATATTGATGTGCAGCTGGTTTTCTTTTTTTACCTCAGTACTTGTTAGGCCTTTTCTTTTAACGTCAGTGCATATAGTACTAGCTATTTTTAATGACTATATACTTTTTATATAAAGTGTATAATTTATTTATCCATTCACCTATTGATTAATATTTAAATAGTTTCCAATCCTTTGCTACTGTATATTTACATGTGCTGATGGTTTCATTTTGGTAGATTTAATTCTGAGAATGATTCTTTTTGGAAAACATCTACAAATATATATTGCAAACTATCAGTAGTTGCTATTAGAAGTGGGATTTTGATAGCAGTTCTCTCACACATTATGAATGTTTTACCATTTCCAAATGTAGTTTTATGTAACAAATTAAAATAATTTTTTAAAAACATATGGAGGGGCTCCAAATAAAGATAGTGATTAAATACATATATTTAATAAACTGCTCACTCAAAATCATGTTTAAGCAACAACAAAGAGTTTTGTTTTAAATTTGCGAACATAATGATAAAGAGAACAGGAGAGAAGACAATAGCAAGACAATAACTGAGAAAAATGGAAAGCATATGGAAACGTAACTAATTTTACAGCGCTGATAAAACCGAACTGCATCTCAGCAATGGGAAACACTAAGGACCCGCAGCATTTAAAAGATCCCTCTAGTTAAGAAAAGGGCGGTACTTCCTTCTACCAGTGGTATGCATGCATAATTGCGTATAGTTGGGGGAGTGCAGAATTGGTTTAAGAAGTCCAACTGTCACTGCCCCAAAGCCTGACTTTAACCTTCCCCTGCCTTTCCTCAGGTGATTAATTACCAGTTTTAAGAAAATATTATCTGAAGTAATGGACATCATGAATAATTTAGAGTGGTGATACTGTATTAAAATCAGAGGGTTCTTTAACTTTTGTGATAAAAAACACTTTCAAAATTTTATTTTACATTCAATTTGTTGAAGAAAGATTTATAGTAAAAATAAAATCATTAAATATACTGTGAACCAGGGACATGGCTCAATTCATATTTTATGGCATATTTATATAGAAATAAATTCACCAAAAGATAATTCTACGCAGCCACCAAAATAACATTGGGCCTTTCTCTCGAATCAGGAGGTGCGTGTCTGTGTGTTCTATGACTAGCGATATTAGTTAACCTTGATTGCTTGTTTAAGGTGGTGTCTGCCCAGTTTTCCCACTGCAAAGTTAATATTTTTTTCTTTTATAACTAATACATTTCTTAGGAAGATATTTTTATAACACGTAAAAATCCCATTTCCTCTCAAACTTCACCCACTGATTTTAGCATCTGTCAGTGAATCTTGTCTACAACGATTATTTCTGTGGTGTTTGTCTAATGGTGAATTTCTTATTTTCTCTTTTCTCTGGATTCATTCATTGAAATTACACTTTAACGAGGATTTTTCCTTCTCATTTATTTATTCAATTCTTTATTTGTAACAGTGTAGAACCATGGGTATTTATTTTATTCAATGGGTTAAAATAAATTACTGTCAGCATTTATTTTTTTATATAAAAATTTCTAATTCTAACCATTAGGAACCCTTTCAGGTTGACTTCTGTGTTCTTTCCACTTACCACTCCCCCTTTTGGGGGACATTTCCTTGCTTTCTAAACCACAAGAGGTTTTAGGTTCATTTTGTATTTTCTCTGCCTCAGCCTTGGATTCAGAGACTTCCCCAAAGAGACTATATTAGTCAGGTTCTCTAGAGAAACCACGCCGATATTTGTGTGTGTGCGTGTGTGTGCGCGCGCGTGCATGCATGGAACTGGCGTGTGCAGTCGTGGGGGCTGGCAGATCCAAAATCTGCAGGGTAGACCTACAGGGCGGAAACTCAGAGGCAGACTCTTCGCAGGATTTCCCCTTTCTCAGGAGACCCCAGCTTGCCTTTCGTTCTGGCCTTGCCGAGGACACGTTTAACTTTTTTCATGGCAGGACGGACAGAGATAAGATGTTAGAAGGCCAGGAGCAGCCTCTATTTCCACCCAAAGCAGCCATCTTGCCACACCACAATCTCAGATGTGTGGGTCCTTGGGATATTTCCCTTGGGGCCCTGAAGAAGAGCCAGATTACCACTGACAGCAGGTATGTAGTACGAACAAGAACATTTTTGTTTTAAAAACTTTTTGTTGTTCTTTCTTTCTTTTAAGCTCCTGAAATTTGGGGGGCATACACTACTGTTGTAGTGAACAGGAGTGACCTGGTTGATACAATGAGGTACTTTCTAAAATAAGAAATCTATAAAAATGCAATGCACTTTCTTCTGAGAATGGGAACAAGGCTTTGCAATCAAACAGAAATAGATTTAAATTCCAGTTCCATTGCTACCAGCCAATTACATGTATATTATTTGGTACCTCATAAGTATTTCATAAATGTTACTTTTCTTCCATTGATGCGTGTGGTTTTCAAATAGTCCTGTGGTGACTCAGGGTTCATGGTATACCTCTGAAAAGATGCTAAGGTAGGGGCCCATGTGTGCTCAGTGCCACCTACTTGGATATTTTTACATATTGTAGCATAATTTAAGTTTAGCTGACTAAAAATCTCCCAGGGTGCAGGAAATGTAAAAACCTAGTGAATTCTTTGTAAATGAAAACATTCTAAACATTTCAGTTAACTATAGTTGAGTATTGACAGAGTGGCAAGATGACCTGGGTTTCCCAGAACAAGTCCGATTACTTAATTAGTAATTGTTCCCTCTTTTACTCTCAAAAGTTGCATAGTTTGGATGATAAATTATATAGCCTCCTTAATAAAAAGTTGAGTATAGTAACATTATGAATCAATGATAAAATAAATAGTTCACATTTCCTTAAAAGTTCACATTATACTATAGATCTTTTCATTCTTTTAAAAGTGATTCTTTTTCACCTGATGACTAAAATAGACTAAATGTGCTTTAAAATACACTTCACCTTTGAGATTGTACCATATCATAAACATTAGAAATAACCTAGAGTAATCCAATCTCTTTGGACAATGAAAAAACTATCATTGCTAAAAATAATAAATTTTGATAGCACCAAATGAATAGAAGCCATGAGAAACAGAAAACTTTTAATTAAATATCATTTTCATATTTGAAAGTATTATGTGGTTCTAAAAGATAAAATGTATCTTGTAAGAATGAGAAATTCCGTCAAGTTCAAAGATCTTTAGAGTTGCAGGAAAAACATCAATTATATAACATAAGAACAACAAAAATAATATCATCTCCAAGAGCCAAAGCTGTCAGATACCAGTTATTTAGGTCCTAAATCTAAGGAAAATGTTCCAAATCACCACTTCCATCTTTTTGTGTTTTTGTAATGAAGTAACTGACAATTATAAATAGGGTTTATATGTGTCATCGGTGTAAAGGGTTCAGTTGCATCCTAGCCAATAGCTCCAGTTCTAAATTGCTCAGAAAATGACAGTTGCAGCTCTAAAAATTTGCTTTAGAAAGTCAGCCCTTCTAATAACTCTAATAGCCTAAATAAAATAGCTGCAAAACTCTACCACAATAAGTGTAAGCTAGAGAAAGGCTCTGGGTATTAAAATAAAGAAATAATTAACAGTTATATTTATTTAATGGCAGAATTTGATAGTGTGACAATTGAATTATACTTGACAATTCAGTGGGAACTATTAATTTTAATCTAATTTTTGATATTTAGTATTTATAATTACCTAACCAACTTTGTCTTTCATCAACATTCTGTAGCTTCTTGCTCTACAACTTATTAAACTGAGGAAAATTTAAAAAAAAGAAAGTCCTTCAAGTTATGTAGGTTTTATAATTGTGGTGTTAGTTGCAAGCATTTTAAAACTTATCAAGCTTTAGAATCACTTACAGAAAATGCAGTTGATGTCATATTAATACTTCACATAAGAAAACCTTCAGCATGAGAGCTTATATTTTGGGTTGTGATCTTTCTAAATTTAAAAACAGTATTTCAGTGTTTAAGATAACTTAGAATCACCCTGTTAAAGGTTTAATGTGTTACAATTTTAAGAATCACCTAAGTTTCTATAAAAGTTTGTCAACCAAATAATGGAGGAACTTAAAAAGAAAAATCAAGCATTTTACAGTATCTGATTAGGTGGAGGGACTCTATGCAGAACCCAGCATAGTTTAAGAACCTCATGTTGCTATTAAATTGTGTTGTACAATAACAACCAAATTTAAAAAATTCATTTTTATAAGCATTTCTTTTTTTGGCGGGCAAGGGGTGGAGGCAATAATTAAAAGTAGTCCAAAAGATATTAGTGTACATTTTCTTAAGTAGGCACACATTAATGTTTCCTGATAACTTCCAGCCTTACTTTTTAGGTGTGAACATAATAGCATGTGGCCACATAATGAAGTTCTGTCTAATCATAAATTCGATAGAATACTTGCCTCTTGTGAGCAATAGGGATTTGGAAGTAAATCTAATCTTCACCATGTAAAACATTATTTTTACATTTTATTCATAGAAATAGACTATTTTCAAGGAGTTTCAAACCATAAATGCAATCCAGTATGAAAAGTCTAATGCTCAGACCTTGAGTTCTCATCTGATGAAAAGTTTAATCATGATATTGATATTTTGTGAACAAGAGCTCTGATGAGCTTTGTGCTCCTGGGGAGAATATTTTCATGGCTGAACGATGCAACTTAGTAAGTGAAAATCATTGAGACATAACATGAGAAGGAATTTTGTGAAATAAAACATTCTGCTGTTTTCCCAAGATATATGGCTGTGCAAATTATTTTTTCTAAAACTGTGATGTTTAAAGCTTGATGATGCCTATATAGTGGCCCAGCAGGGCCCTATAACTTGTAGGGGTGTGTGATTTTTATCCCCTTGAGTTTATTGATATTTAATTCCATATTTTTAGTCACTCTGCATCAACATTGCTGAAGATTTGAGAAAAATAATGATTTGCGGTGGAGAAAATAATGGCACTTTTTTTTTTCTTTTTAGAGGGAAGTGGCTGAAAATACTAGCCCTGCATGGGGTTGTATAAGCATCCTCAGACCACTGGGGGAGGAGAACTGACCTCCACACCTTCCCCAAAGCTCTATAGCATTGAGTCAACAGAGCAATCAAAAGAAAGACATACTTTTTCCTTGTAAGAATCAAAGAAGTGAGGTTAAAAAATGGAAGAGTGAATATGAATGTAAATATACGGGGAAGTCTAGCCAGACAAAATACCATTTAGGGAGAAAAATCAAATAATTAATAAATCAATCGCTTCATTCTAAGTTGATAAATGACTGTGTTGACCTGATATAAGTGAAATTACCACTGATTCTCTCACCTTTCTGTCTAGGGGTTTCTCCCTTTTCTCTGTAATCCCCTCTGTTTCTACTTCATGAATTCTGGGATCTAGGCTTCCTCAGTGTTTAAGAAGCACCACGTGATTATACCTTACCAAAAGCAGATCTGTTTCAAGTCTCTCAGCATAATGTATGTTTTTTTTGTTGTTGTCTCATTAAATCTAAGCCCAGTTCACTCTTTTAAAATATAACTAGTTAATCTAAGTGTGACATGAACATGTGCCACTCAGACCTCCCTCAAGAAAGGGCTGCTCTGCCTCAGAGTTATGGTCAGCAGAGAGGCCCCGACAGTGAGCTCGTTCATGATCAGACTCTGCTGCAGAGAGGTCTCACCAGAGGTTGCAACTTCCCCTGGGGAGTCCATAGTAGAAGAATGAGAAGGCTGGGGTACAAATGCAGTCATTTCGGCTCAAAATAAGACAACTCTGATAAATAACGCTTGCTCCAGGCCTCTCCTGCAGGTTGACCCAGTCTTTGTAGGACCTATATCAGAATAAACTTCTTCCTCTGCCTCATCCTGCTCCCACTCTCATTCTTTCTCAGGTGTTGATCTTTAGTAAGTACCTTGCACCCAAAACTTCATCCTAGTGCATGTTACCTGAACACTCCAACTTATGATGCCAACTAATTCCTATCAAATTGTTCTTAGCATATAACAGCTTACTATGCTATACTTCTGTGTGTATTATAGTTGAAGAAGAGATGCCTGAAAACACAAAGCCTTGACCTGAAAATCAGTCATTCTAAAACTCTAGGATTGTCATAACTTGGTAGCTTAAAAGTTTTTGCAAACATTTGGAGGGCAGGTAAATCTCCCTAAGGTTATTTTCATGGAGCTTTTCAGGAATATACTCATTCTTTATCAGCCGTTTTACCAATATAGATACAGAGAGAAAACATAAAATTAATTCTCTTGGGAAAGACAATGATTTCATTTTTGATAGTATATATAAATTTTTAAATCCGATAATGTGTCAGATAATGTTTTAGTGATGCACATTCATTGTCACTGATCTAGTTATGGAGCAATCACTATATCATTTTATGGTACTGAAACTGAGGCTCAGAAAAGATAAATAAATGAATAAATTAATACACATTAATAGGGAAGCAAAGTAAATTCATAAGCCAAAATATGTTTGATCTCCAAAGCTTATGATTCTGGTTTTCCAGAAAGGAGAAAAAGGATGAAATCTGGGAAGAAGACATAATGCTGATGCCATCACCAGTATGCTCAGCAGTGGAGAGCAGAGACACAATAGGAAGAAAGAGAAAGAACGTTTAGAGACCTAAGAGCATCTCATGGCATCCTTTTACCTTGAAATTGCCTTAACCAATGTCAGATGCTCTGGAAAATTGTTTTTTGCATGAAGCATGACATAAAATAGTATAAACAAAGTGCTTTAACTTGGGTTTTCTGTTTATAAACTAAAACTTCTATAGCAGTAAAGATCAATGCATTCCTATCAAGACCTTTGATAATAAGTGACTAAAAATGTGAACAGAAGCTCTGACTTATAACATACTTATTGAGTCTCTAGAAAATACCATGTGAAACACAAAGACACATTACTTTGATAGCTTTTATTATTTACATGCAACACATCAGGATGGTTACCTTGGCAACCAAGACTAACCAAGCACAGAAACATTTTAGTATGACAGCAGCACTGTCAGTGATAAACAGTCCCAGTTTGACACAGGAATAAAATTGACACACTGAACCTGAACAGGGCAGGAACACACATAAGATAGGCACAAACAAATGCTGTGGTGGGATGTGCTCTAAAATTCCACTTGAACAAAAGTCCTTGCCGCTCTAAAGACTACACTAGTCCCTTGCGCACCGAGTTCCCGTAAAGTTGAAGCTGTCGTTGGTCTGCCATAACCTTTAACATAATATTTGATGGTTGCACTCAACTGAGTCTAGGCACATATATGGTATTTCGAACAGGGCTTTCAGGGCATTAGAGAACTCTTAAGAAAGTGCTCCACGAATGACTTTGAAATAAATAGTACAGAGGTAGCACTAAAAGGATGACTTAATTCATGGGTCTCATCTATTAACTAGGTGTGGAGAACTAAGAAAGAAAGAAGACAAGGACATTTCCAAGTTCCTTGATATGTGAGGCTGAGTTCAAGTTGATGGGAAAGTTAATTGGAATGTCATTTTTTATAGACCAGACCAATACCCTAAATACTGGCTTTGGCACACAAGATAAGATAATTTAGTACGTAGACAATACACTGAGGAGTGAAATCAGAATCCTACGCTGTTATTCAGCACATACAGGCAGCTGGATTGCAAATACCACATTTTAATTAGCATATTTGCCCCAAAAGATTCTTTTGTTTAGGCTGAATAAACGTGTATTTCTTGCATTGAATCACTGGGCCTTTTAGAGATGATGATACTTATTATCTCCTCTGGCCTGACTTCCAAGGCTGGGTTGGATACCCTTTTTCTGTCTTCTTAAATAATCTTATAATATTATTTATCACATTATTTTGCAGTTTTTGTATGTTGGATTGTCTCTTCTTTTAACTGAAATCTACTTGAGAATAATAATCCTATTTGTGTAAATACAGTACATCCTCAGGTTTTTTCCAGTAGCTGGCTCACAGTAAGTATAAATGCTTTTTGACTGAATCAGTAAAATAGTAGCGAACACATAGAATTATAACTATTTTTGCTCGTGGAACTCCTGTTGACTTCTCTCCCTCCCTGTGTTGCAGCCGCCTCACACGGCCCCTTGGTAACTTGGGCTTTCCCGTCCACAGGCAATAACCTGGGAATGAGAAGGAGGTTACTATTTGGTTTTCTTTTTTTGATTAGACCCACACTCACTCTGAATTATTGGTTATGTAATGTTTGAAAACAATCTGCCTGTTGGACTTCTCCCAGCCCAGAATCCTTAGCTATATGCCTCATATATGAGCTTTAAAATTTTTGATTTATCACACAGACAGGCGACTCCCTGAACATGCTTCGACTGCTCGCTTCCCTGAGAAGCAGCTGATGCAGCCGCACTCAAACTGTCCAGTCTTGGCTCCTGACCTATGGCTGCCTCTGGACCTGCTTAACGTAAGTTAT
Organism: Mormoops blainvillei; assembly: GCA_004026545.1. Classification (NCBI taxonomy): domain Eukaryota; kingdom Metazoa; phylum Chordata; class Mammalia; order Chiroptera; family Mormoopidae; genus Mormoops; species Mormoops blainvillei. Next base: position 4,966 of record PVJD01008326.1, on the reverse strand, counting down.
TAACAGGATGACCAAAGATTTTGCTTTTTAAATTTTGTACATTGTCTTTATGCTAAGACGTGCCCAGAAATTTCATTAATTTCATTGCCATCATGAAAAGCCAATAGTACATAAGTGAGATCACGCAGTATTTGTTTTTCTGCGACTTATTTCACTTTTCTTATTGTCCTCCAGATTTATCCATGTTATTACAAGTGAACAATGCTATAATCAACATGAAAGTGTAGATATCTCTTTGAGACAGTGATTTTATTTTCTTTGGATAAATACCCTGCTATGGCCTCAATGTTTGTGGCCCCTCAACTTTTAAAAACCTTTTAAAAATTTATTTTTATTAAATTTATTGGGGTGACATTGGTTAATAAAATTATGTATGCTTCAAGTGATACATCATCTGTATATGGCACAAAATTTATATGTTGAAACCCTCACCCTCAAAATTGATAGTATTATTTGGTGAGGCCTTTGGGAGGTAATTAGATCATGAAAAAAGAACCCTCATGAATGGATTTAGTGCTTTAAAAAAAGAGGCATCACAGGGATCCTTATACCCTCCCATTTCATATGAAGATAAAAAACGAGAGGTCTGCAGCCTTTGGAAGGCCCCCCATGCTGGCACCCTGATCTTGGACATCCAGCTTCTAGAATTGTGAGGAATACATAGGAATACATGTTTGTTGTTTCTAAGCCATTCAGTATGTGAAATTTTATTATAGGAGCCAAGAGAGACAAACACCCAGAAGTGAGATTGTTGGATCGTTTAGCAGTTTTTTTTAAATTTTATGAGGAACCTCCAGACTGTTTTACAGAAGTCTTTACTGATTGACATTCCCACCAACGATGTGCAGAGCTCCCTTTTCTTAATACCTCACCAATATTTGTTATCTTTGGTCTTTTTCAATAATAGCCATTTTAACGGGTATGAGGTGATAGTTCATTGTGTTGATTTACATTTTCTGATGATTAGAAATGCTAAACATCTTTTCATATACTATATCTTGTTTGAGACATGTCTATTTAGGTCCTTAGCCCACTCATAGAAGAATAGAATAGTGCTTGCCAGGGGCTTGAGGGTGGGGGAAATAGGAAAATGTTGGTCAAATGGTACAAAGGTCCAGACATGCAGGATGAATAAGTTTTGGAGATCTAATGCATAGCATGGGGGCTATATTAATGATACTGTATTGTGCAGGTACAGTTTGCACATAAAGAGAACAAATCTTAAATGTTATCACTCCCTCCAAAAATAAATTAACCATATGAAGCAATGGGCATGTTAATTAGCTTGATTGTGGTGATCGTTTCACATTATGTACATATATCAAAACATCGCACCTTAAATGTATGAATTTTTTGTTTATCAAACTCCATCTTGATCATTTTAATCTTTTCATCAGAGTAATATTTTATGTTAATATTTAAAGCCTCATTGCACTAAAGATAAATATTATATCCCTTTTTCAGATGAGTAAATGAAAACTCCAGAAGTTGTATGTAAACTAGCCCTACAAAGGTCTGGACAAAAACCCAGCTTTATTTTCTTCTTAAGATTCCTCAGAGATTCTGCAAATACCATCTCACTTCAGAAAAAGAGCTTAACACTTTTATTACTTCCACTTGAGTCACAATTCAATGTTATATTATTCATATTGTTTTTTAAGTAAAAGGGCACTGTGATGCTGTGAAAGGATGTATATGCAATAGTAACAACAGAGTAGGTGCATGATGAGAAGAAAAGGCTTTTGTGTATAATTTGTCTAGCCATTATATTCTGAAAAAGTGAAAATGGCTTTTTGAAATGTTTACTAAAAAAAATCTGGCCTATATAACTTCATTCTTGTTGTATGTGGTATAGTTTGTATTTGTAATAGGCTTCCTACTTGAAGACACCCCATAGTTCTTCTTGGGTCACTCTTGTACTGGAAACTTACCTTTATAATTTTATTCATCATGTTGCATCTTCTAGTAACCTGTGCAGTTCTTTTGCAGGAAAATATCTTCTAATTTGATAAGCTTGGAAGCTATACCATAATAGGCCTCTTGATAGGCATAATAAATGTATATTTAAACTTATATCATAAAGACAAAACAAATGTCATACTTTTAAAAAAATACACAAGATGACCTTTTGAAGCAAGGCTAACAATCTCATGCCAAGATGCATAAGTGATATAGCTAACATCACTACTCATTTGTCATGATCTACAACCACACAAATGACATTTGTATTTGAAAATGTCAGGATGGATGATGTGATTTCCTACTACAATTTAAATTAGATATTTTACAATTGCATTATTGAAATAATTTAATGGCCACTGGGGACAATCGATGATACTCGAACCTGAACATTTCCCATTCTAAAATTATCATGGACTCTTATAATTATCTATGGCTCAGAATGGTGAAAGTGTTAGGTCTCAGAACTTTTTTTCTGGTTCATACTTTGGGCCTGCATAAAATTATCTTTTGGCCCGCCTCTGCAGAATTCCATGGTCCTCGTTTTAGTTGTGTGCCTTAACTTTCAAAATATCAGGACAAACTAATATCCTGATCAGTTGTTAAAAAATATACAGATCTGCAGTGAGAAAACTTCCTTCTGTGTAGCACTGTTTAGGATGTAGTGTGTGCGGTGTGCATTACTCATCTCTACAGCTGCAACATGAAAGTAGCTACAAAACATACACAAAACTATACACTCTTATGTTCACTGCAGCCTCGTCCATGGGGGGTGAAACATGGAAATAGCTGTAAAGTCCTTAGATAGAGGACTGGATAAAGAAGATGGGATACATATATGCTATGTAACAGTACTCAGCAATAAGGAAAGATGAAATAAAATACTGCCATTTTGTGACAACATGGATTGTCTTGGAGAATATCATGCTAAGAAGCAAAATAAGTTGGACAAAAAGAGGTTAAAAACCATATGAATTCACTCATATATGGGATATAAAACTGAAAGCAATAAATGAGCAAACAATAAAAACAAACAAATAAACAAAAACTCACAGGCCCAAGACAGCAGTATGATGGTTACCAGAGGGAAGGGTATAGGAGAGTAGTACAGAGTAAAAAAAGCCAAATATAAGGTATCAGAAGTTGATTTGACTTTGAGTGGTGGGTACACATGCTATATGAAGATCATGTGTCATAGAAATGCATATCTGAAACTTACATAATCTTATTAACCAATGTCACCCCAATAAAATTAATAAAATGAAACAAAAATGAAGCAGACATCCTTATCTTGTTCCTGATCTTAGTGGGAAAGCTTTTAGTTTTTGCCCATTCAGTATAATTTTGGATGTATGTTTCTCATATATAGCTTTTATTATGTTGAGGTATGCCCCCTTTATTCACACTTTGCTGAGTGTTTTTATCATAAATGGGTGCTATACCTTATCAAATGCTTTTTCTGCATCTATTGATATGATCATGTGATTTCTGTCTTTCCTTTTGTTTATGTGATGTATTACATTTATTGATTTGCAAATATTATACAAACCTTGCATCCCTGGGATGAATCCCACTTGATCATGGTGTATGATCTTTTTAATGCTTTCATCATTTCTATTCAACAAAGTACTAGAAGTCCTAGCTACAGCTATCAGACAAGAAAAAGAAATAAAAGGCATCCAAATTAGAAAGGAGGAACTAAATCTGTCATTGTTTGCAGATAACATGATAGTGTACATAGAAAACCCAATAGACTCCACCAAAAAACTACTCAACCTAATAAGTGAATTTGGCAAAACAGCAGGATACGAAGTCAACATTCAGAAATTGAAGGCATTTTTGTACACCAACAATGAAATATCGGAAGCAGAAATCAGGGAAAAATCCCATTTACTATAGCAACCAGAAAAATAGAGTACCTAGGAATAAACTTAACCAAGGAGGTAAAACACCTGTACTCAGAAAACTACACAACACTGAAGAAAGAAATTAAGGAAGACAGAAATAAATGGAAGCATATTCTATGTTCATGGATTGGAAGAATTAACATCATTAAAATGTCCATACTATCCAAAGCAACTTATAGATTCAATGCAATCCCTATAAAATTACCAATGACATACTTCACAGATATAGAACAATCATTTCAAAAATTAATAGGGAATCATAAACTACCCCTAATAGCTGCAGCAATTTTGAGAAAGAAAAACAAAGTAGGAGGGAACACAATACCTGACATTGAATTATATTATAAGGCTACTGTAATCAAAACAGTCTGATATCAGCATAAGAACAGCCACATCGATCAATGGAACAGCATAGAGATACCAAAAATAAACCCATATCTCTGTGGTCAATTAATATTAGACAAAGGGGACAGAATCACAAAATGGAGTAAAAAATAGCCTCTTCAACAAATGGTGTTGGGAAATCTGGACAGCTACAAGCAAAAAAATGATACTCAACCACCAACTTACACCACACCCTAAAATAAACTCAAGATAGATAAAGGACTTAAATATAAGTCACAACACCATAGAAGTCCTAGAGGAGAACATAGGCAGGAAAATCTGAGATATTCCATGAAGCAATATTTTCACCAATATGTCCCCTAGAGCAAGGGACATAAAGGAAAGAATAAACAAATGGGACTTCATCAAAATAAGAAGTTTGTGCATAGCTAAAGAAAACATCAGCAAAATGAAAAGTGAACCAACCGTATGAGAAAATATATTTGCCAGATATACCTCGGACATGGATTTGATCTCCAAAATATACAAAGAACTCACACAACTCCACTCTAGGAAGACAAACAACCCAATTAAAAAATGGGTAAAGGACCTGAACAGACACTTCTCCAAGGCAGACATAGAGGGCCGAGAGAACTATGAAAGGATGCTCAGCATCACTAATCATCAGAGAGATGCAAATTAAAACCACAATGAGATACCACTTCACACCAGACCAAATGGCCATCATAAACAAATCAACAAACAGGTGCTGGTGA
>PVJD01008325.1:0-73806 GCA_004026545.1 Mormoops blainvillei | reverse complement strand
ACCTCGTATTAGTCAACCTCTCTAGGTCTCAGTTTTCTCACCTGTGAAGTGAGGATAATACCATCCCCCCACAGACTTGTTGCAAAGTTTAAATGAAGTCAGGTATTTAAAGCAATCAGCCTGGTGCCTGGCACATAGTAGGTGTGCCACACTGGCTATTATAATTACTAATGATGTCCGAACCAGCCCCAACCAAGCTATGAGCTCCCTTGGGGAAGAAGCTGCATCTGTCTGTCTTTGTCTTTCTCAGCATTTCCGTAGGGCTTAGCACATAGTAGGTATTCCGTGTCTTAGGTCAAGTTCCCCAGAAGCAGACCCTGAGATGGGGCTTACCAGCTAAGCGAGTTACTGAGGGAGCGCCCCCTGGGGACAGGAGAGGGCCTGGGGCAAGCGGGACGGGACAGGGTCCCTTCAGCCTGTCCCGCAGGGGACTCTGGAGTGTAAGCTACACCTCAGGGCTGTCCGCATCGGCGGTTAGGGAGCTGAGCCTTCTCTCACCTGCATCCCAGTCATTGGCTAAGAGCCACCTTAAGGGATACACTTCCAGGTTCTTCCACCGTGCCCCCATGGCTGTGTGGGCGGTCTGCCGAGAGCGCACACACAGAAGGGAAGTGCACGGAGTGCAGGGAGGGTGCACAGGAATAGAAAAGGGATCTCAGGGGCTCTGCTACGCTCCACATCTTCAGGGATGAACGGAAATCAGTCCTGGCCCCGCCACGGAAGGGCCACGGTTCCCTGTGCAGTTCAGGGTGGGGGATCAGAGGAGAGGATGGAGGCTGCCAGGCAGAGGGGCGCAGTTCTAGCTTACCCCACAAAGTCCCAGCTGGTCAGAGCCAGGGAGGTCCCCCGAGTGGCCAGCCTCTCCCCTAGCTGAGCGAGAGTGGGCTGGGGCAACCTGAGGTGGTCTTGAGAGTCCCTCCTATGTACCCACTCAGCAGGAATGTTAAGCTCTAAGCATGATTCACTCATTTCATCCTCACAACAACCCTAAGTAGCACCCTGATTCAGACATGAGAAAAATGGATAGGGTGAGGGACTTGCTTGAGGTCCCTCCCAAAGAGTTAAGGGCGAAGGTGATCAATGTCATCAGCCATTTAAAAAATGCCAAGAAAAACCACAATGAGGTGCCATTTCACACCCAGTAGGATGGCTACAGAAAAGAAAATAACAACTGCTGGCAAAGAGGTGGGGAGTTGGACCCCGCAAAAGTCACTGGTGGGCATGTCAAACAATGCAGCTACTGTGGCAAATGGTTTGGCTGTTCCCCAATACGTCCAACGTAGAACTATCACTTGACCTAACAACTCCACTCTAACTATGTACCCCCCAAAACTGAGACCAAATGTTTGGACAAAAATTTGGACAAGAATATTCATAGCAGCACATGGACGGTAGCTAAAAGGCAGAAACAATATAAAGGTACATCAAATGGTAAATGGATAAGAAATGCGGCATAGCTATACAATGGAATATTATTTAGCCATAAAAAGGAATGAAATAGTGCGCCGGCTGGTGTGGCTCGGTTCACTGGAGCATCGTCCCATAACCAAAAGGCTGTGGGTTCAATCCCCATCCCGGGTGCATATGATCCCCCATCCTTGCATGTATGGGCAGCTATCAATCGATGCTTCTCTCTTGCATCGATGTTTCTCACTCTCCCTTCCTCTCTCCCTTTCTCTCTCTCTCTGAAAGCAATGAAAAAAAGTGCCCTGGGTGAGGATAAAAAAAAGGAATGAAGTAGTGATGCAGTGATGCGTACTATAGCACAGATGGCCCTTGAAAACACCATGCCGAATAAAAGCAGCCAGTCAGAAAAGGCCACGTATTGTATGATTCCACTCACATAAAATGTTCAGAGTGGGCAAGTGCACAGAGACAGTGGATCAGTGGTTGCCAGGGGCCGGGGGGAAAGGAACAGGGAGTAAGCAGCTATGGGCGCCGGAACTAGGCAGTGGAGATGGTTGCACAACGGTGCGAATGTACCGAATGCGAATGTACTGAATTCAGAGCGCTTGACGCGTACGCTTTTAAATGGTTAAGATGGTAAATTTTGTTATGTGTCTTCTACCACAATTTTCTAAAGAGTTTTCTTTAAGTGACTTAAGGGCAGAACAGTTCTCAACGTCCCCCCTCGGGCCTGGGAGCAGCTGATACAGAGTCAGCCACAGTGTTTGGGGACGGATGGGATAAATAAAACACAATCTACCAGACATTATGCTGCCATGGGACTCAAGTTGGTCTTAAACATGTCTGTGCCTTGGCCCACTGGAGAAACGAAAGCTCTGGCTCTGAGCTCAGAGAAACCTGGACTTTAGAGCCAGTTGGCTCCACCGCTGGAAGTGGGACCTTGGACTCACACTGTGCCTTTCCGGGCCTCGGTTTTCTCATCTGGAAAACAGAGATAAGCAGCGGCAGCTCTCTACCTCTTTGGGAGAATTGAACGAGCTAACACGCGTAGCATAGCCCAAGCGTAGCACCTGATGCAGAGTGGGGCTCAGCCACGGCTGGTCCCTCTCCTCCTTCCCTTTACCCGTACACGCACGCCCTTGGCATTTATCCCAACTAGATTTCCCCCGGACGAACACCCTCCCGGAGGCTGTGCACACGGCAGCACTGCGTCCAGGTTCCTGATGGACCCTGCCCGTGGATGTTTGCACTTTCAAAGAGAAAACTAGTTAATCCAAAAAAGCCTAAGCGATACAGGGAAGTAAAGAATTTCTGGATTCATCTAAGAAATATTTGGCGTGGGAAGCGCCCCCTTTTCCCCCCAGCCGCACCGCTTAGGCAACCACGTGCTTCCACACCACTTCCCGACGCACACGCCACCCTCCGGACCCCTGAGCCAACAGTTCCCAAGGGCTGGCCCCGCCCGCGTTCTCACCTGTTCACAGATCAAAATGTCAGTGTAAGAGTGCCCATCGATCTTTTTTGGAAAGGACTAGCTAATCTCCATTTCAATTATTTTGGCATTAAAGTGGTTGTTTTTTAGGATATAACAATGGGAAATTTTTAAAAATTATCCTTATGTCTTTACTTAACAAAATAAGATGCCAGTAACCCTTACATCAAGTCCCAAAAATGACTTTTTGAAATTTTATCAGAAAATCTGTGTATCTGAGGAGCGCGGCTCTACCTGCCCATCACACAGGCCTCGCTCTTCAGGCAGGGAGCGAGTTCCGCCTCACTTGTTCCGTGGGTGAGAGGAGGGCGGGGCCCTGGGATCTGTCCCAGCGAGAGTGGCTCTTTCAGCCGCCCACCCCCTCCCCGCCCTTAGTCCCCAGAGCCGATGACTGATTCCAGGCCGAGGGCCAAGGCCTCAAGGGCCGGCCTCTGCACCCCACCAGATGGGTGCCTGCGTCCTGCCACCACAGGCCTGTCCTCCAGCCACAGAGTGAGTAGCATGGAGCCACGGCATCCTCTCATTTACCAGATCTCCCAGTTTGGCTTCAGAAGGGACAAGCCATGTTCAGAGACCACTTTTCCTGTGAACTACATGAGGCTCCTTTAGACTGTGTGAACCCCACACATGCTGGGCAACTTGCAGCCCAAGCTCCCCTACCTGATATGGATCCATGAGCATCGCTGGCACCTCCTGGTTTCTCCAAGTCTCTCAGGTTAAACCAGGTCATTCTAGGTCGCTGTCCCGAGGGCACGGCCAAGGCCTCTATAGCCAGAAACATACCCCAAATGCCCCTCTTAAAATCCTACCTTTGGCTTGGAAGCAAAGTCAGCGGCAGAGACTGGGGGCCTGTCCAGCCCACCCCCACGCTGGGAGATGCCAGGCTCGGCCTGACATGCATCAGACGCCATTGGCTGACTACCAATGACCAATGTCGGGGATGTGAAGGGAAAAGAAGAGAAAAACAGGGTGAAAAGGCAGGTGGCAACTACAGATGAAGGGCCCCTCTGGGCCAGGCCCAGGGCTTGGTGCTAAGAATACAGACACAGGAGACACAGCCCCTGCCCTGAGAGGCTCGCAGATGAGCCAGTGGAAGAGGCAAGGCCAGGACTGACATTTATCAAGTCTGTTGATCCTCCATAATCCTAGAGACATTAGCCCCATCCTCACAGAGCTGACAACGGATTCAAACGGGAGGAAAAGTACAGACTAGGGCAAGCCCTAGAATAAAATAAAGGGAAAGTGAAACAAAGGTGACGATTTAGAGGGCGGTTACAAAGGACCTTTCTGTGGAGGTGACATTAAAAATGAGGTGGAGGAGGAGGAGGAAGTGTTCCAGGTAGAGAGCAGCAAGCGTGAAGGCCAGGAGACAAGAAATCTCTCGGACAGGAGGCCGCGGTGTGGGAGCCGCGGGCCGAGAGGAAGGAGTTGGGTCAGGCAAGGCCTTCCAGGCCGTGGTAAGGAAGATAGGCTGCGTAATAAGAGGTTTATCCCCATTTAGCAGATAAGAAATCGAGACTTAGAGAGGCTCACTACCTTACCCAAGGTCACGCCGCTGGTGGGGGCTCAGGTTGAGATTCCACCATGCAGTCCGACCTCAAAGCCTGCAGGCTTTCTTCCCTCTACCCCCTGAACAGGCACTGGCTGCCTGTGCCAAAGGCGGCAAATGGTAAGTGATCGATGACAACTGACTCATAATGAGGGTGACAGTGGGTATGGAAGGAAAGCTGTTCCAGAGCCTCAGCAGGCAGATGGATTTGGCCTCTCCCTGGAATGCTGTCTGGGGTCACCCTTGGAGTCCATCTTTCCAGGGCCGAAGCCACCTTTGTCCCCCCCCCAGCCCCCTCGGAAGCCCCCATGGTCCCCGCCTCGGCCTCGGTAGCCACCCCGATCATAGCCTCCTCCTCCATGGCGACGATCGCCTCCATAGCTACTCCCCCTGTGAGAGCCTCCTGGTCCCCCTCCTGGGCCATCTGGTGGTTGAGGGGCCTTACACTGGTCGCATTCATTCCTCCAAAAGAAGTCCTTGTTCTCCCACGTAAGATTAGGGCACTTCCAGTGCCTAGCTCACGGCTGTCCTCCACCGCCACCACCTCCACTGGGGAATCCTCCCTGGCCACCACCATCACTGCCACCACCTCCGTGGCCTCCACGGCCCATGGGTCCTCCTCACCCTCAGCCACCGTGACTATTGCCACCACACAGATTGAAATCTGCTCCCCAAGCCCTGGCTGGTGTGGCTCAGTGGACTGAGTGCTGCAGCCTGCGAAACAAGGGGTGGCCAGTTCAATTCCCAGTCAGGGCACATGCCTGGGCTGCAGGCCAGGTCCCCCGTAGGGGTCATGCGAGAGGCAACCACACATTGATGCTTCTCTCCCTCTCTTTCTCCCTCCCTTCCCCTCTCTCTAAAAATAAATAAATAAAATCTTTTTAAAATAATAATTTATAAAAAAAGAAAAAAGGAAGAGAAATCTGCTCGCCGAGTAGCACATGAGGCCTTAATAGGGTTCCCAGAGAATTCTTTGCCATCAAGGCAGTCAAGAGCTGCTTTAGCAGAAGGTGGACCATCGAACGACGCTGGGGCCTCTCCCTTCCATTTGCCGGTTTCCCTGTCGTGTACAGATCAACCATGGGCTGTCCTGTTTTCTTGCCTTAATAATACCAATCTGCTTAACGTAACCAGGCACAGACTCACTTGTAACATTCTCGCCCAGGCCTCGCACGAAGATGGCATTGTCTGAACTACCCTGTTCAGAGTCATGACGTGACCCTTGGTCCCAAGGGCCACCAAATTTATTGAAGCCACCACTGTCACTTCCACCCACGCTGCCTCTGCCTCCACGGCCACCTCCATGACCTCTGGGTTCACAGCCACCACTGCTGCGGTGGTAACAACTGCCACCACCCTGGCCTCGTCCCCCACGGTCCTGCTGGCCTCCGCCATAGCCACCGCCACCACCGCCACTCTGGCCCTGATTGTCACAACTGCCACCACGGTCACCACCTCCACTGTTCCTGCTGTGCTGGCTCTGCTGTCCACGGCCCTGAGGAGGATTATAGGAACCTGGCTGCCGTCCGCCATAGCCAGACTGCTGACCACAGCCCCCACTCTGGGGCGGTCCTTGGTCCCTGCTCTGAGAACTGCTACCATAACCCCCCGAGGCGCTGCTAGGAGCTGGCTGCAGGCCATAGCCAGGGTGGGACTGCTGTCCATAAGATGACTGAGAACTCTGGCCACTGCCATAGCCACCAGCTGAGCCCTATCCCTGGGGGGCTGAGGGCCATAGCCTGTATTCTGGGTCTGTCCATAAAAACCATCTGCGCTCTGGTAATAGCCTGAAGTGTCCCCTGACTGGCGGTAGCCACCATAACCCTGCTTGATGGTCTCAATTAATGTCTCAATTTCATCGCTGTCAACTTCAAATGGTCTAACTGACCTTGGAGTTTCGTCCAGTGAGAAATCTCCCACATGAAAATTTGCAAACTACTTTTGACACGTTCAGTAAGCTACAGCACCTTCTCCGTACACTGCACAAATCATTTTTTGTGTTTCAGTTGTATTTTTACCTTTCTTGAAACAATAAAGTATAATATGCTGAAAATGTTGCATATTTTCTTCCACCTTCAATATTAAAATAGCTACACCCAAAATTCACCAATTTTGATAGTTTTAATGCACCCTGACTTGACAGCTGTCACAATACAATCTAACAAAATTGTTTCAAATGAAGTTAAAGACAACTAACCACTACTCGAGCCATCTTATGGGGAAAAACAAACAAGCCTTTTGGTCAAGCCTGGGTTCCGAGGAGGAGAAACTGTGGTGTGAGGAGAAATTTGAACCCTGGCAATCCGGTGCAGGGTCTGGGTGTAGATGCCCCTCTCTGCTGGGTCTTCAGTTAGTCATTGTTCCCTCTGGACTCTGAGCATCTCTACCCTCTCTCCCTCCTTGCAACAGTGGGCAGTCAGAAGCCCCCTCTGGGGAAGCAGGACAAACCTGTCCGCACCCTCCCCACCTTGCAGTAGTGCAGGTCCCATCCAGACCTGGAAGCTTGCCCACAGCCAACCCCAGTCAAGCCTCCCATCCCCTCTGCTCCAGGGGCCGGGCCAGACAGCCCCTGCCCAGGATGTCCTGGCACCAAGATTGCAAACCAACGCTGGGACCCAGGGAGCAGGGAGCACTCGTGCCCACTAGATGGCGAGATTTGCACAGAAATGCAGGTTTGACCCAATGGGCCTCCCCTCTCACCCAGAGAGACTGGATTTTCACCACACGCCCTTCGTATTTATCTCACTTTTATCCCCATTCCTCACCCATAACCCAGAACCAAACACTTGTATGTGTTTTTGTAAAACATGAGCATGTATTTTTCAGTTTCATCCTTAGTTTATAATCCATCCATGTTGCTGCTATGGGCATATTTAGTCCCTGCTGGGTGCCCTCCACATTTATTTCCCCACTCTGAATGCGTTGGGCACCATTGTCCCCTCCAACACCCCTTAACGACCTGGCCATGAACTCTGTTACACATGACCCCTGTGACCCTGTCTGAGGACTTAGGGAGCAAAATTTCCAGGTTACAGGGTACATGTTGACTTAATGTGATGTAGCACACCAGCCAGCTCTCAACACCCCCATTCTTGGAGGGTTCCTGGGGAAAAGACCACCAGCCTCCTGCGATGACGCAGCCTGACATCCCTCCCAAATCCATTCTACTTCGACCTTGGGGGAGCTGGAGAGCTGCTACCCAGTGGCCTCTGACAAAAGCACCTTGCAAATGTAAGACCTTAGGTCCCGCTGTCTCCCCTGGGCCTGCGCTCCACACCTTGACTGAGTGCTCACCAAGGCCATGCTGGCCCATTAAATGCCCCACATCCCTGTCTTCAGGAGTATTTCTGGTACCAAAGCCCATTCTTTCCCTCTTCTTCTGACCATGGAACCACCCCAGTTTTCTGCATTTTCCCAAGTTCTCTTTCTAAGCCCACTCCTTCCCTGTGATCAGTTCAGCACTTCCTTGCTGTCTAGGGACAATTTATTTAATTCCTCCAGGTGTCCTTATCTGTGACACCCCTCCCAGCCTCTGCACATAGCCCTCTCTCTCTGACTCACAGCCGCCCTATTTCTCATACATTCAATTAACTCAAACTCCTTCTCCTCCAGGAAGTCATCTTGGATTGACCCAGATGTGACTCCCAAAGCCTTTAACCCAACTGTCACCTAGTAAAAACTCATTCTTTTGGGCTGAAATTTGAAATAACAATAATGGCTATAATTCATCAAGCACCTACCATGTGTTATGTATTATTTTTCCTACTTCATCCTCATAAGAGCCCTGCTAAACAGGTATTATCACCCCATTTCACAGATGAGGAAGTTGAGGCTTAGAGAGTTGCCTCAAGCCTCAAGAACACAGAGTTCAAGCCTAATGACTTGCCCAAGGTCACTGTCAGCAACCTGGACTGGACTGGGATACAGGGTGGTCTGTCTGGTTTCCCCTTCTCCACACCACCTCCTTCAGAATCCCTTCTTCCATCCCTCTTTCTACATAAACCCAATGTGTGTGCTATATTTCAAAATTGCTTTGAAATATACAAATAATAAAGGTGTATATTCTCCTGATAAAATTATTAAAGCACTACACATAGGGCTGTGTCACCTTCGACCAGGACCTTCTACCCTCCCCCAATGTGCCCCCTCTATTAGCAGTGTCCTGGATAGTATTCCCGCCCCTCATACGTGCACTCACATATGTACTTCCACATGTGTAGGAGATAAGTACTATTGTCAAGTGCTTTTGTTTTATTTCACATAAATGATGTGTGTGTATATCACTCTTTAAATGCTTTTTCCCCACTCAACAATATATCTGGCCTGGCTGGTGTAGCTCAGTGGATTGAACATCGGCCTGCAAATCAAAGGGTCGCGGGTTCGATTCCCCAGTTAGAGCACATGCCTGGGTTGCAGGCCAGGTCCCCAGTGGGGGGTGCGCAAGAGGCAACCAACTTTGGTGTTTCACTCTCTCTCTCCCTTCCCCTCTGTCTAAAAATAAAATAAATAAAATATTTTTAAAAAAGAAACTAAGAAAGCAATACCTTAAAATACACACACACACACCTGGGAGAGCTATATCTATTTATACCTACGCCATGCTTTTTTGGAACTCTTGTGTGGTGTTCTATTGCATGGAAGGGTTTTGTTGTATTGACGGTCCCAACCCACTACTGACGGTCTCAAGTTGTTTCCAGTTCTTGCTATTAAAAATGGGGCTGAAATGAAAGTGCACAAACAGGCTTTCCTGTGCACTGTGATACATGTCCTGTACGGGGTATGGGTAGTCACCTCTTCTCATCTATCACACTGTTAAGGGACACCTCTCTTGGGAATGTTCAGCCCGGGAACCACTGGAGGCCTCGGGGGCCTCGAACCCCTGAAATTGTACCCAAAGTTATGTATGCGTGCATCTGCATTTATGGACTATTCTGGGAGAGGGTCCATAACCGTCACCAGGTTTCAGGTTTTCAAAGTGCCCCTAAAAGCTAAGAAGCATTGACCCATGTTAATTTGCATGTTTTTCCATAGCGATGCCATGTTACGTACTCAGAGGAACTAGGCGGGCCTCACAAAGCCTCTTCCCTCCCAGAGGTTTTGCCAACAAGAATTCCATCTAAGGCTAAGAAGACCTTTGAAGTCAGACCTAGGCCAAAATCCTGGTTCCATCCCTCGCTGTGGGCAACTGATTCACACCTGAGCTTCGGTTTCTGCTTTACAAAGTGAGGTGAGTAACACCTGCTTCATGGGTGTGAAGAGCGAATGAAATCACCTAGAGCACACAGTAGGTGCTGCTGCGTGTCCCTGCCCTTGACCTCCTTCACTTCTGCAAAGCCCTTTGGGCAACCAGAACCTTCTAAAGGGCAGACACCAAGGCTCCCCCAGAGTCTAAAACCCCCTTAGTCTCAGAATCTAACTCTGCCATGGACAAATTTAGGAGTGACAGTGCTGTGAACAGAATCCCTGCCTCTCCTCTCTGAGTCAGGCGGCGGCAAGGTCCTGGGGGCCCCCGGGGCGGGCCCTGTGTGCAAAGAGGCCCTGCTCAGGGAAGGTCTGACTGAAGTAGTGTGCGTGTGTGCACTCATGTGAGTGCGAGCTCATGTGCATGAGTGCGTATGTATGCGAGTGTGTGTTTGTGTGGGAGTGCATACGGATGCGCGTTGGGAGAGGCAGAGACCAAAGGAGGGCCAGGGTTTCCAGGGAGGGAGGAACCCAGGCCCCTTTCCTTGAGGAGTTTCCAGGATGGTGGGGCAAATTTGAGGCCGCCTACCTGGCGCCAAGCACTGCTCCTGTCCTTGAGAAAGTGATGGGGGCCAAAAACAAGACAGCTGGGTTCAAGCAAGATTTCCAGGTGCTAGCATTGTATCAAGTGCTGGAGACCAAAAAAGACAGTGTCTTTCTTTGTTGTTTTGCTGCTTTGTTTGTTTGTTTTGGGGGAGTTGGGGGGGGCGGTGTTGGGGTTTGGGTTCTTTCTTTCTTCCTTTCTTCTTTACTCTCTTTCTTATTTTTTCCTTATAGAGTCTCATGCAACACTCCTCTGGAGTCAGACTCATAATTCAACAAGCACGGTGCCTTGTATGGCACCCAGGAACCGAAATGTACTCAAGACCCAGAGAGAGGAGAGGAGGGTGGCATTAACTCTGTCCTGGGACTACGAACCCATTGGGAGAAAGGGGGCACGTCCCCTGCAGGGCCCTTCAGACCCTGATCCAGGGTGACCCAGCCACCTCTCTCCTGCCCACGCCCACATGGACAGACTCCTCCACTGCACAGGCGGGACACCTTGGGCAGCGCGCCGACAACCCTTTCTCCATCCTCTGCTCTCCCTTCTGGGCAGCGGATCTGCCCCCTGCCCGACCCCACTCTCAGCGGACATCCTCTCTACACCTGGACTGAACTCACTGAGCACCCAGGCCGCCACCAGACATAGGTGCTCTGTGCTCGTTCAGGCTCCCCTGCTTCTCCCTGTGCTGCGGCCTCCTCCCGCCTCCAGCAGCGCTGCAGAGGCTGAGCGCCCCAGCAACACCATCTCCTGGCCCTGGGGCCTTAGGCAGTTTCCCCACCAATCTGAGCTTCAGTTCCGACATCTGTGACACAGGGAAAACCCCAGGGAGACTGGCAGAACCTACTTTCTAAGGCACTGGGAAGGCAAGGTGGCATCAGCACAGGAAATGCTTAGGAGGGAGCGGGCAGGCAGGAGTGATCACTGAACAGGATCGCTGTTGCTTTAACCCCTCGGCAACACCCACCACATCTGAAAGGGCACAAGGCCCCATTACGTGACCATTAAGTGATCAGGAGTGCAGAGTCTGGGGATGGCACCAAAGGGCTGTTTACTTTCCCCACCAAATCATCCTTGAGTCTAAGTCCGGTGAACCCCCAAATCCATTCCCCTCTGGGATCTCTGCCACCTCCACCCAGGGCCTGGCTTTCTGTCAGGAAGTTTGGTTCCACTGTCCTCCCAAGGGTCAGCTTCCTGGGGCTGTGCGTCCTGGGAGGGAAGCCCTTCAGAGTGAAACACAGCCCACGCTAATGGGCCTTCTGTGCTGCTAATGCAGACCTGTTAGCACTTGCCACCTGTCAAACGTTCAGAAATAACAGAAGTTAAACCAGTGAATTCACCAAGTAGTAATTAGTAAAAGTTTATTGTACACACACCAAAAAGACAGTTTACAAACCCGGAGCACTCAAATCAAAACACGGACTGAAGCTCAGACGTGTATTGCTGTATAGTAGCTTATATAGTGAGAAGGTAGCGACTGCATCCTTTACGGATTTTGGTTATAATATTAGAATTTTCTTAAGTGATAGGGAAATGGCGTATCGACCTTGGGAAACAGTTTACATTTTGCTTACGAATTTCAGAGCATAAACAAGAAATGACACAAGTTAGTCTTGCACAATAAGCTAAATGAAGCTTTGCTTGTATGATGAAACTGGTTTTGTCTACTCCAGGAATTTTCAAGGCTGGTCTCCATTTGTTTTTTACTTTAACACATGCTAATGTCTTCTTACCAAAGACCACCTCACAGCAAGGAGAAGAACCCACGTGCCTACTAAAAGGTGCCCAGGTCTCTCCAGCCTAAGCCTGGCCCCATGTCGGCGCCCTCTAGCTGCAACCCACTCCTGCTCTTGAAGGAGTCCTCCACACTCCAGGTGACCATCCCCCTCCCATTCTCTTTTTAACCCGCTGTGGGGTGCCTCTGACCCATTTCTCCACCAATGACAACCACGTCGTCATGTCACCCAGTCCTCTGCTGACCTCGCTTCAAATGGCCCCTGTAGCATCTAAGTGACCACTTCCTCCTGCACCTCACCTCCCTACCCCGAGTATCCCACGCCCAGCCCCCCTCCCTCCCTCCCCAGCCATTTCTTCTTGACCTACCCTGCTTCTTCCTTCCCGACCCACCTCAGTGTTCAGCGTTCTGCCCTTAGCTTACTACTCTTTTCTCCCTCTCCTCGGTGACGCCGTGGTCAAGAGCCCCGTATGTCCTGATGGCTCTGAAGTCTCCCGCTGTGTTCTCTCCCTTGACCTTGTGTTCAGTGTAGCCCACTATCCCCCAAACACTTACCACTCAACAAGCAGAAAAGAACTTGCTCCTCTCCACTCCTTCCCCAGGATCCCAGATCCCATGAGGAGACCCGCCAGCACCCCACGCCGAGACTTCTAGAAAGAAGACACCCTCGCCTCCTTCCAGTCATTCTCCAGATGAGGCTATTCTGCCTCCGCGGCGGTTTAACAATCGGGTAGCCCAGCAGCTTTAACGGTCAGGGCACGGGACGCATAGGTGCTCTTTATTTCAAGGACGTGGCTCAGAGCGGGACAATCTCCTGAGTGCAAGGCTGGGGCTGAGAAGCCACGCAGGGCAGTGGAGGGCTCCGGTCACGGGGCAGTCCGAGCAGGCCTCCTTCTGCCATAGGGTTGCTGCGGGCACCGTCCCCTCACTCTTCCACCCGGGCCACCACCAGTCACTACCTGAGCTGGCCAGGCTGTCCCCTAGGACCTGCAGCTCGCCCTAGGTGTGACTCTCCCCTCCTCCCGACCCTCCTTCACTGTTTCCCACCCTATGTTCCCTTTGAATACAAAGCTCACCCCTCAATAACCTATCCCCCTATCGTTGCGCTAACTTGAATTTCTGGACCCCTGTCCTGTCTCCCAACATGATTCTTCTCTGTGCCACCCTGTCTCAACCTGCTAAATACCTATTTTCCCCCAAATATTTCTTGACTGCCGTCCTCCATCCCTGACTTGTCCTGCCCTAGTGCTCTTATCATCTTGAACTCATGGATTCCCTGCCGCCTGCCTGGCCCCACCACCCCCTTAGAGGCTCCTCTGCATAGCAGCTGGGCAATCTTGACCAATACACATCTGGGATGAGGAGCTATTCCGTATTTAAGGCAGGGCAGTGACGAGATCTAAGTCCCAGCCCCTCGTGTGACCCCCCCCATCTACTACCTCACTCACTGCCGCCCCCCTAGGAACCCCAAAGTGCTGGCAGGTCCAGGTACCTCCCACTGGGTATCAGCCTCTGGCTTTGGCTGGGCTGTAAGAAGCCGGCACATTAGACGGTCATTTGACTAACTCTGACTAATCCTCCCGCTTCCAGGCATCTCCTCAGGAAGCCCTTCTGAATCTCTCAAGTTAATGGTAGTCATGGCATCCAGGCGTCCTGACACTTACCATAGAACGAGCCAATTCCGTCGCCTCCCTGGAGCTTCTCCAGGGCAGGGACCATATTTTGCCCATCTGGAGTCACACAGTAAATGTTTGTATCAGGTGGGGTCCAATCAGGTAATAGGTGGGCCACTCCAGTTAGGATAACTTGAGGAGGGTTTAACAAAGGGACTGTTTACAAAGGCATGGGATGGTACAGGGGGTACTGCAGTGCCCTGGGCCATGGCCCCTGGAAGGAGTGTGGTGACAAACAATCAGCCCTGCATGCCAGGAGAAAGTGGGAAGTGGTGGTGGTAGGCGATGTGAGGAGGGAAGATGGCCAGTGATAAATACCTCAGACACCTTTCTTTCCTTCATCCCTTCCACCTGGTGCCTCCCTCTGGCCACACCCACCTTGGCTTGAGAGCCCCCTGATGCCGTCCACACAGGTCAGTCTCCCAAGCACAGATCAGGGTGGAAAGGGGCTACAGGGACCCTGAAGGGCAAATTAAGATGTCAGTCCCAAGGTTCAATAAATGTCAACGGGACAGAATTTAACTGATGAGATGATTGAGCAGGGCCGCACAGGATGAACTGACCACGTCTCCAGGAGAAAAGAACGTTCCGAGCCAAAGAGGTGCAGAGGAGCAGCTGCGGGCTCAGCCTGCCTCATGCTGGGCATGGAGGCAGCAGTCAAGTGGACAGAGTTGGAGAAACCAAGAGTGAGCATGACAAAACCCACCAGAGGGACGGGCCGAGCGGTGCCATGTAGTTGGCCCGGACGGACTTCCTTGGGCTGGGTTTTCCAGCTGAGAGATGATTTCGGAGCAGCAGAGGAAGCCTTACATGGGGGTGAGGAAAGACACAAACACTCAGCATGCATTGCAAGCCCACTCGGCACTGGTGCTGAGGACTGCACAGTGAACCAAGAGGAGGCACCAGCCGCAGGGAGCCCATCGTTGGCTGGGTGCACAGGGTCGGGGCAGAGGCCCATTTCCTTGGCCAGAGCAGATGCTCAGGTTGGGAGGGACAGGAAACAGTGCTGATGAATAAAGCGGGGAGTGGGCCTCCGGCGGGAAGCGCTGCCTTTGGCCGGCTGGAGGGAGCTGACCTAAGTGGAAACTGGAAGCAACTGTATCTGCAGTAGTCATCCAACTGATGCTTCCGGAAGATTATTTTAATAGCTGAGGGAGGGCACGTTACCAAGAAATGTTTCCACCACAGGTCAGTGCAGCAGAGAAGAGCAGGAGCTATGCGGTCAGACCAGCCCGACTTCAGTTCCCAGCCTACCACTTACTTACCTGTCCCCAAACTCGTCTCAGCCTGGGTTTCTCACTCCTCCATGAGCACAATGATCACTGCGTCATCGTGAGGGCTACTTGGAACAGAACGTGTAAAAAGTGTCACAGAGTAAGCCCTCAGTACATTGGTTTGTTTTCTCTGCTCCTACAACCATGTGCTACAGACCCCAGGCTGAAAGGGACACGATTTCTACCCAGAGAGTTGCCTTTGCTGGGCAGCCAGATTGTCATGGTAACTCGGCAACAGTACGTCAAAGCTGGTGTAGGGCCCTGAGGTGGAGGAGGAGGGGGAGAACAGCTCCTACCATTGGAGAACAAGCAACATTTTCTGAAAACTAAAAGTGGACAAGGAAAAGGGGCACAAATGCAAAAGTGACTCCAAAGTTGTACGATATGTAAGGTAGGAAGGGTGTTGGTGCCACCCCTGCAACAGTTCAGGAGAATGAGGGCAGGACAGAAGCCGAAGCTCTGAGAAGAGTGGCAGCCAAGCTGACCCAACCACGAGCAAGTGCCCGAGCTCAACCTGTGGCCTTGACCTCAGCACCCAGCCCGGAGCTTTCATGTGGACCGAGTTCCTCTGTCTGCCCCCTGTGAGCCAAATGCCCCGGGACTCTGGTGGCCTTGACACTGTTGGTCTGTTTCTCAACTCTTCAGTAAGCTGCAGCCCTTCTAAATTCCCTATTACCTGCTCCATCTTTAAGGCTCAAGTGAGAGCAATGGGCAGATAAATAGTGGTCAGGTGCGGTTTCATGAATTTCAGTGTGGATTTCATTTCCTATAATTCTACACCGTTATTTAGGACCCAGCAGTTCACTCTGATTCCCAGATAGCCTCTGTCCCCTTACAGACAAAATGTTCCACCTAGTCTTTTTTTTTTTTTAATTGTCACTTGAAGATATGTTGATTGATTTGAGAGAGAAACATCAATGTGAGAAAGAAACATTGATTGGCTGCCTCCCGTACACGCCCTGACCGGGGATCAAACCCTTAACCTACATATGTGCCCTGACCAGGGACCAATCCTGCAACCTTTTGGTGCACAGGATGTTGCTCCAACCAACGAAGCCACCGGGCCAGGGCCCCACCTAGTCTCACCTCAGGGTTTCCCACCCTTGGCACCACCAACATTTGGGGCTGGATGGTTCTTCGTCCTGTGTATCATAGCACATCTAGCGACATCCCTAGCCCCTACCCACTAGATGCCGCCCTCAGCTGTAACAACCAACAATGTCTCCAGACCAGCGTCCCCAGTTGAGGACCACTGCCTTATCCCTCGCATAGCTTTCTTTTCTCCTAAACATGGTGACGATTTTAAAAATTCAACTTTAGTCCATTAATAAGCATGTTTACTCACTGTCCTTCTGGGCGGGGAGGGTGGAGGAAATATGATGCAGGAAGGTGTGAAAGCTCTGTCAACAAAAAGCAATGACCAGCCCGGGCGCTGAAGAACACTGAGGCCAATTCACGGCGCTACACTGCTGCTCTCCATTGCACACATCTTCCTATTTGTTTTCTGCCCTTACTCCCTTCCTTTCTGTCCCCTGCCTAAGCCCATGGGTGGCTGACTGCTTCCCAGGACACCAGCGAACGTGAGCCGAGGATCAAGCTGTTTAAATTCCACCCCTCCCATAGTCACCCGGCCTGAACGGATCGCTGCCCTCTGCAGCCCTGTAGAAGAAAACTGCCTCAAGGCCCACCTGTAACTACCTTTCTATTGTTGCCTGTATATATGACGGTATTAAAACTTCTGTGATTGAAAGCAAGTTTGGGATAGGGTACATTATTTTATGTTTGGGAAAAAAAAAAAGAAACCAAGTTCCAGTTAAGGGCTCCTTTTTCATCCTGGTTAATCCTGGAAAGACATCAAAGATATGGCCAAAAGCTACACCTCACCATGGATTCTCTCCAAGAAAGCACACATTGATTCTTTGGACATGAATGTGAACTCCAGTTTAGCAGGGTTATCAGCCTAGTCCTGGCACGGGAAGATATCCTACGAGCAAGAAATACTGGGCATCCAGCCAGTGTGGGTGAAATCCACTGGGTAAGGATCTACAGAAATATGCAACCCTGTCCAGCACTGGTCCTTGGAAATACTCCATAAATGTCTTAATGTTTGCCAACTGCTATGCTAGACATCTATCTGCATGCAGACTCCTAAACTGAGAATCCAAATTTTAACTTTATATATATATATATATATATATATATATATATATATATAAAACAAAATAAATTTAATAAAAGTGCAATGAGAGCCATGTGATTCCATGGCATCTACATCCCAAGTCCTTCACACAAAGCAGCAGCCTCACTCAGTAACCAAAACAAAACGAACCAAACCAGACCAAGAACTGGCCAGCATGAAGTCAGCACTGTTCGCGGTGGGGCCTTACAGCGTGGTCTGGTGGTGGTGACTTCGATAGCCCTCTCATGTACCGCAGCCTCTTATTTAACTGTGCGCTACAGGTGAGCCAGTAGCTGATCTTCTTTCACCATCTCGGTCGATCGACCCTTCGGGGAGATCTCATAGGTCGGTCGCCTGAAATATTCTCCGAGATGAGACTATTCGTCTCCGTAACAGATAACCCTAATCCCTATGGCCTCCATGTCTTCTCCTGAACTCAGCTGCACTTCTTTTCCTAGCCAGCACGTAACGTCGTGCGTCAGATCTAGGCTCAACAGTATCCAGAAAAAGGGCTTGGAAAGCGGTGTTGTGCACAGTCCGGCCACATCCCAGGAAAACAAATGACATGTTCTGATGGAGTCGATGAAGCTTTCCCAGGACTTGAGCACAATTGGGCACTCCTCAATACCCATCTGGATTAATGGCAGTGCCTCTAGGATTGGTGTAGACCCCACGGACATGTTAACATGCTCATCTTCCGCTTCTCTTGCACCCACTCTATGGCCTTTTCTGCATCGGTAAAGTCAAGGGATTCAAGCTGTTTTCCCTGATCTGCTGCATGGTTCCAGGAGGCTGTAGAGATTTTTAGTCAATATCAGGGCTCCATTTTCCATCAGGTGGAGAACTAACTGAAGTAGCTCTTTTTCCAGAGTCTTTCATCTTTGACACCAAGCCATAGAATGCTGCATAGAAAGGGTTCTTGAAAGACATGTCGTGTTCATTATTAAGTAAGAGCCTCTGAAACAGGTCCTGGGCAACTTGAGCAAGATCCTCGTTTTCCTGGAGATGTGTCTCAAATATTTTCCTCTCCTTGATCATCAAAATCATAGGCAGCATTCAGTAACGCCTGAATTATCTCCTTCCAGGAGCTCAGGGCTGAAATCCAAGGTGCAAATGCATCACTAATACCTCTTCTAATCACCAGCACAAGTTCCCCAGCCTCCTTACTTTTTCAGTGTGGATATAGCATCCTGGGCCTTTTGCTGGGGGGTTCACCATCACACAATCCAAAATTATTGTGTATCAGAGGCCTGCCTCTCTGAAGCCATTGAGTTTTTGTGTGTGCTGCAAATGCTGCCAAATTTCTCCCAAATTTTAACTTTTGAGCTTCCGTATTTTTTGTTTACCTACTAATAATGAGGGGGAGAGCAGTGAACCAGACAGACACTGCTCCAGAGCCAACAGGGCCTGACCAGTCACAATGGTGTGAAAGTGCTATGCCGAAAGATGTCGGGCACCCTGGCTGGTGTGGCTCAGTGGACTGAGTGCCGGCCTGCAAACCGAAAGGTCACTGGTTTGATTCCCAGGCAGGGCACATGCCTGGGTTGTGGGCCAGGTCCCTAGTTGGGGCCATCACATTGATGTTTCTCTCCCTCTCTTTCTCCCTCCCTTCTCCTCTAAAAGTAAATAAATAAAATCTAAAAAAAAGAAAAAAAGATGCCAGGCATTTCAGGGGCCTCACAGAGTAATGAAAAGACCACGGGGCCCAACTCCACTCTGTCAGTTTTCTATCAAAAAATAAGGACATCAGTCCTACCTGCCACCCACGGTTGTCATGAAAGCTGGAGGGAACCTAGCAGTGGGCAGGAGGAGGTGAGGTCACAAAGGCGAGACCATTGTGCAGAATGAAAATGCCCCACAGAGGCAGAGGTTTCCCAGTAATGGCATTCAGAAACCACAAGGACCCGATGAGGAAGCCCCTGCTGCCCAGAAGGAAGAAAAAGCAGTGAGGCAGGCTGTGAGGCTTCTGGAGGCAGTGGGGGATGAAGAGGTCAGAGGGGAGGCTTCAGGCCGAGGCAGCACAAACGTCCGGCACCACTGCACACCCAAACCACCGTGTCACTGCCCCCAGGAAATGTCAGGCTCATCAAGGCAGCCGAGATTCCCCAACCCTCACGAGCAACACTGCTTTTCAGCCCTGCAGGCTGGGTAGGTGTGGCCTCATCCAAAGAAGTTCATCATATTTTAAAATATGGTTGCCCTGGCTGCTGTGGCTCAGTGGATTGGGCACCGGCCTGCGAACCAAAGGGTCACCGGTTTGATTCCCAGTCAGGACACACGCCTGGGTTGCGGACCAGGTGCCCAGTAGGGGGAGTGTGAGGGGCAACCACACAATGAGGTTTCTCCCCCTCTCTTTCTCCCTCCCTTCCCCTCTCTAAAAATAAAATATTAAAATAATAATAATAAAATTTAAAAGTATGGTAAAAAAAAAATAGTGCTCGGTGATACTGTGAGGTGCATGAAAAGAACTGGACTGGGAACCAGAAAATCCAAGTTTCTCATCCTGAATCTCCTACTTTTATCTGTGAAATTCAGGGGGTTCCTCAGCCCTCAGGTCTACATGGTGGTAGTGAAAGGTCCAAAGCACAGCCGTTTCGTGTTGAAATAAACTCGAGCCACGGCTGGGTGAGCTCTGACATGCCCTTGCCCTTGGCGAGAAGGGCACCCTATGCATTCCCAGCCCCACGCCACCAAAGGGAAACTCAAAGTACACACTACTAACAGTAGTTACTTACGAAGCACAAAGTTCTCCTTTCCCTTAAAAACTCACCACACACTTAAACAGAAGTAATTTATTAACTTATTTACCACATACCTACTATGCGCCAGACATTTAGAATATGGATTTAAAAGAAATATGCTCCTAAACTGGAAGAAGGAAAGAATACAACCAAAGCCTAGGCCACAAGGCAAGGGGAGGGAAGGTGCGGAAGGAGGAGCCAGAAGCTGGGGTGTGGGCAGCGGCCAGTGGCCTCGGCAGCCCCAGCTCCTGCTCTCTGAACTGTCCAGTCCCCGCTGGGCACTGCAGACCTACAGGCTCAGCACGCCCGCCTGGGCCCTGGCCAGGGAGAACACATTTCAAACACAGGTTTAGTTTCATCATCAGAATTTTTTAAAAAGTAGTAATTCCTTTTTATTTCTTTTATCTCTAACATTATTTTGAAAATGTCAAACTTAAAAAAAGTGGAAGAATAGTACAATCAACATATACTCATTTAGATTCATCAACTGATAATTTTTTGCAGACATCATGACAGTTCACTGCTGAGTATTTCAACATCAGGCTTTTAAAAAACATAAACACATGATTTTATAAAGGGAATAGGTAAGACTAAAATTAATTTTTATACATAATAAAAGAAAGAAAAAATAAAGATACACAAACTGTCTCTCAGCAAGCAGTTTCCTACCAGAAAGCATTTAAATTAAGTACAAAGAGAAACCTACGGGACAGAAGATCAGCAAAGGCCGTCAAAATAAACGGAGACTATACTAATATACTAATTCTCAACCGTTTCTATACTGCGAGGACCAGCCTGAAGAAACAAAATTCACAGACAACTCTAAAACCTCGTTTCAAGCAAGGGTCCCATTCTTCTTCACGAGCAAACCTTTAATCAGAGCTGGCAGCAAAACAATGAGTTAACTCAGTCAGCTAAGAACAGTGCCAGTGAGGTAAGTGGACAAATGAAAGTTCTGCTCCCTGGCCCCTGGGTGCGCCAGCCAGCAAGGGCACTGGATTAGCCTGCAGGGATGGGGTGGCACAGCCCACTCCTAGCCCAGGCACAGCATTCCTTGAAACGGCCAGCATATGGGAGAGCCTTCTCTCAAGGTATCTCTTTATCCCCCCTCCCTGCCCTCACAAGGTAATACAAAACAGTGGGGGGCAGGACAGAGGGCTCTGATCAGTCCCAATTGACCAAGAGTTGACTTCATTTGGCAAGTAAGCGTTTGGCCTAAAATCAACTGCCAATCAAGCTTTCGTAATATCCAAGGGCATCCCAATTATCCAAAAGCTCCTCTGGAATTCTCAAAATAAGTTTAAATTCAATTTCATTTTTAAATAAAATATTTGACACCTGGTATGTCTTATGAGGTAGCCTGTCATAGCATCAAGCTAATGAAAACAGATTATCACTGCTCCTGAATCTAGCTGGAAACCACTGTCTTCTACATAAAGAAATTGGCTTGATGTTGAAAGTTGAGAAGAAAACTTATGACCACTTTGAGCATAGGACGCCCAATTTGGAAAATTACTAATATTTGGCAAAACAATTCAGCAACTGTCTAAAATGCTAAGGGGAACTGAAATGTAATCTATGGCTATCCTCCAGGTAGGGAAGAATAAAACAAAACCCCCAAACTTTTTGTTAAAGATTGAATTACCAAATTAGAGGAAGGAAAGAAATGCAACTTCTAGGGCAGATTTGAATTTCAGTTAAATATTCCAATATCATGCAATTTTCATCAAAAACAAGAATTCTCAAAGAACACGAAAGAACATGGGAAGCCAGAGAAGGCAATGAAAGGATGCAGTAGGGAAGCCAAGGAGGCTGTGCCCAGGTCAGGCGGGAGGAACCCCGCTGGCTCTGACCAGGCCTGGGGACTCACCTCTCCCCGACCCCTGCTGAGGGAGGGACTCCCCTCCTCACTCAGGAGGAAGCACAACTGAGATCAGTTCTTCCTAAGAGGAGCTCTCTCACTGACCTCAGCTGCCCTCACTGAAGCAAGGGTGAGCCTGAGAGTTTCAAGAGGAAAATGCCTGCCATCCAGGAAGTGGCCTGGCCACCCTTGCCAAAGGTGGTTGGCTTCTCAGTTTTTCCAGGAGTGTTGGTGGTGACAGGATGATCTCTGCACATTCTCTGGCCAGGTCCCCATCTGTAGCCAAGGGCACGCCCTTCAAGGTGGCTGGGGCAAGGGCTTCAGTGAGAGCCATGCCCGATCTACTCCAGACACCCCACTGTTGGGTCCCCTAAGCGCCAAGCCTCCATACAACCCCCCTGAAGCTGTGGTTTGCCCAACGTGACACATCTAGTTAGCAGCCGAGGCCCAACTGGAGCCCAGGAGTCCCAACCACAACCACCAATCTACAGCCCCTTCTACCACATTTCTTTGGTAGTGGTGTAGTGCAGGGAATCAAACCATGGGTGGAGGCGGGCACTTCAGCAGACACTTTGGTGGACGCTGAGACCAAGTCTGTGAACCCAGAGAAATGAGGTCTTTGAGCTGTCAGGGGCGGCTTCTTAAGGGCACGGAAGGGAAAAAAACAAAAGCAAGTTTATACTCAGAGGGAAACATAATCTGTGATTATAAATATTTTATGAGCAAAGAAAGCAGTACTGGCTGAGAGACTGGGGTGTGGAGGGTGGACAGCAAATTAGATCCCAGTTTGCAAAGTGATAGGGCAGCTGGAAAAGCAGTAAAGCTGAGGCTATTCTGGGCTGCGTGCTGCGAGGGCCTGCGTCACCCACGCAGTGTGGGCTCTGGCCAGCAGCTTTGTGGAAACCATAGCCTTCCAGCGGTCGGCAAGAACACCTTGGGAGGAGTGGTTGAGCCCATGGAGGACCAGAAGAGAGGACAGCAAGGACAGTCATTTGAATGACTTGGGTAAACCTCAGCACCTGGGAGGCGGGTGAGGGGATGCAGCTGAGTGGCCAGTTCCCTGCAGACTCGTGGAAGGATGAACACAGGAACTGCTGACTAAGGGTAGAGGAAGAAGTGAGCCTGACCCCAGAAAGCAAGTGACCTGCAAAGCTAGACAGCAACTCAGATCAAGCTGCCCCAGTAAGAGCAAAGGCAGCACCCACGCAGGTAGCAGTAGGCCAACAATATCAATTCCACCTTTCCTTTACACCTCAGGACAGGGGTCTCTTCCTCCTGCAGCCTTCGAGAAGCAGCCCAGAAAACAGGGAAATTACGAGCTTGCTCAGTACCAGCTGCTGCAGCTGAAGAGACAGTCGCCACTGGCAAAGCAGGCCTGGTCTGGGTGTGATTCCTCCCTCCTTGGTCACAGTCACCAACGCAGCAGACCATGTCACAGATCCTACTGGTACTTCCAGGGGCCAGATGGAGAGGGATACTAGCTCCCACAATACCCAGAGGTGCTTTGAATCGAGCTTAGTCAGAGGAGCCCTGGAGAGCAGTGCACCCCTCAACCAGGAAGAGGGAGACTGAAAGCCTTTGTTCAGTTCCCTGCAGTCAAAGCTTAACAGGCAAGAGGCTCCACCATGGGTCATGCTCCTCTAGGATCACAGCTGTGAGAATCAACTCAAGATGAGAGGCAAGACTCCATAACATTGTGGGAAGACCTGAATTGGAAGACGCAGCATCTGGCTGTGAGAACAGCCTTACCACCTATTAGTTATAAGACCCTGAGAAATCATGAGACCTCTGAAACTCAAGTGTCCTCATCTAAAACACGGGACCAGTGCCTGCCAAACCTAAGGAATGAAAAACACCAAGAATATGCACATACACATAAATGGCTTTCAAAATAGATACTAAGTGCTATTCTAAGAGATTATTTATATCCAGCTACCTACTTGACATCTGCTGGATTTCTCAAAGGCACCTCCAATCAGATGCCCCCACTTTGCACTTCCTCCCACGCCCTCAGACCTCTCCTAGGGCACCCCAGCTCAGGGTGCGGCAGGACCAACCGTGCAGGCATGGAAGCCAGAAACCTAGGATCCATTCTTGGCCCTCCCCTGCCACAGTAACACATTACCAAGCCCAGTCAACTCCATCTCCTAAAGGCTCTGCTCCCCTCCATCACCCTTACCCTGGTCCGACACAGCTTGCAGTCTCCAGCAAAGCCTCTGCCCACCCATTCTGACCTCCCTCAGCCCCTCCACAAAGCAAATCTAACCATGTCTCCCCTCCCACCACCCCTGCCCTGCTTGCTAAATATGCTGTTTAATACAACAGTATCCCAATGCCCTCCAGATACGGAAACCTCCGACCTGGGGGCTTATGAGGCCCTGCACAGTTGGGCCTGCTCCTCCTCCAGCCTCATCCTACACCCCTGCTCCGTCTGGCTCTCCCTGCTCCAGCCACAGGGGCATTTTCTTCGGTCCCTGGTAGTTACCCCACTCCCTCCTACCAGAGAGGTTCTTGCACACGCTCTTCCCTCTGCCCAGAGTATTTCCCCCTCATCTCTCACCTAGCTAATGCCTGCCCATTTATATTTACTAAGGTAGAAAGTACACAAGGTGCATTAAAAGTATACAGCTTCATAATTACTTACAGATGTAGACACTCACCTAACTCCCACCCAGATCTCGATTTAGAACAATTCAGCACCCATAAGGTTCCCTCTTGCCCCTTGTTCAGTCTACACTCCTGCCCACCCCCGGGTAGCCACTGTTCTGACTTCTATCACAATGCCTGTTCGTCCCTCAGAATGCAGCTGAGGCAACGCTTTCTCGGGAAGCTGCCTCCAACCCCACCGAAAACGTCTACTCCCTCCTTCACAGGCACTCAGTACACTTAGGGATTTGCATTTGTTCAAGTAACTGTGTTATTTGTGCCCCTTTCCCCAAGACACTGTAAGTTCAAGAACAAGGGCCATACCTGCTTATGCTCACCTGTTTGCCAGTGCTGGCACATGCTCAGTAAAGATAACAGGAAATAGGTAACATCTGTCAAGTACTTGCTACTGCAGGCACTTAAGGTACTCACTAACTTAATTCTCACATCAGCCCTATGAAGTATATACCATTATTATATCTCATTTTACAGGTGAGGAAGCTGAGGGACAGAAAAGTTAGATAACTTGCCCAAAGTCGCTAAGGGGGAAGTGGTGGGGTCAGGATAAAAGCCCAGGCAGTCTGGCTACAGAGCACGTGTTCTTAATCATTATGCTACTCTGCCCCTCAGAGGCCGCTTGAATATTTAATGAGTAAGTGCTCAAGGTATCGTGAATAAATAAATGAATGAATCCATAAATGAGTTGATGAGGTTCCATCAAAGGAACCAAGGGGGACCCCAAACCTCACCAAGGAGACCAACAAATAAATGGAAGATAAACTGTCACTGAATCGCCTGCACAGGCCCAAGATTAAGTCATCTGCAAAATACAAGGGCTAGTCCATTTCCCCAGCAGTTAAGGGAGGAAATTTTCTGCTATGGGCACAGAGAAGTGCCTTGGTCCCTAGCAAAGGGTACTCCACTGTAGAGAAAGGATTACTGTCTGGGTTCTGTCAGAGCCTACAGGCAACATCCCACTAGATTAAGCAAACCACTCTGCTCGTATTCATGCTAACCCAGTAACCCTCATAACCATTTTCTATCTCAAGCCCTCTGACATAGGGAGAGGATACTTTGAATGGGAAAAAGGGTGGGGAGGTGCCTGGGTAGAAGTGACAGATCCCACTGTACATTCATAAGTGGGCTTTTGGTCTGTACCTCCATTTTCCAGAGCCTGAGACTCCTGGAGGAGCTCAGAGGCTGCTCCATGCAAAGACCACCATCTCGTGGGGCCAGACATGGGTTAGTCACCTTTTAACTGCTTCAGTGCCATTTATCTCACAACCACATTCCAGAAAGCTCACGAAGAAAACATGTGAAAATGTTTATTTCTCACAGGGCACTGTTCCCCAGCCATGGTGCCCCAAGCTCCCCATTAGCAAAGGCACAGTTTTGGGAACTGCTCCATTCATGAGCCCCACTGCTGCCAGCAGCCTGGGCTCTGCTCACACAAAGTTCTGAGCAATGGCCAACACCTTGGAAAACTCTCCTTCCCTCCGGCGTAGGCTGGTGGGGATGGGGGTCTTAATTCGCGTCCCCACAGGGTTCCCATTGTCTTCAATGAGGACCACATTGTTGGAGTCGAACCTGGGGGTCATCCGAGGACCAGGCATGCAATGCCCCACGATGAGCGCCTTTTTCTTCTGTCCCTTGATGGCCAGCAGTATCTGGTCGCCCACCTTGCCCACCCCACTCTTGTTATAGACATGGATGCAACGAGGAGGGCGATGGTATGGGGTGTTCCCCAGGGCGCTGTTGTCCACCACACGCACGCGCGTCATCTTCTGAATTGCGCTGAGGGTCCTTGTGGTGCTGATGGGAAAGAAAAAAGTCTAAGGTCGGTACCATCCTGGTCAAGGTACAGGAGACTCTGAGAGGGCAAGGCTTGGGAGAGACTGCACGCTAACAACAATGCGCTGAACGGAGAACAACCCGACAGAAAGGCAGGTGCTCCGACAGAAAGGCAGGTGCTTGTAAGGCCTTCTCTGTGCCCAAGACAATTTCCACACAGATAAGATCGTGACTTGGATAGGTTTCAAAAAGGGCCCAATCTTCTGTTAAAACAAACTTCACGGCAGCCTTAACTTAAAGGCTCTGACTTCCAAAAGGACTCTGAGGATTAAGGAAAGACCTTATGAGGCAGGCCTTACCCACTGCCTGGCCTGCAAAACCTGCTCCCCGAGATATGCCGATTCCCAAATTTTCTCGTCTACGTAGTGCTGGCAACCAGAAGATATGAATGAGGGGTTTGCTGTGGTAGCACCATGAAAGCACTGATGCTCCCCGGGGCAGCCCAGGCCCTCTTCTTTGATCCCACACGCCCACTCTGGACAATTTTATCTATTTCTATGGTTTCCGACTAGTAAATTCCATCTCCAGCCCCACTCGTCTCCTGTATTCTAGTCCTGTATTTCCACTCTAAACTCAACGTGTCCTACATATGCGGCAAACTCAGGCGGCCCCACACTGCCGCTGCTACCTCCCCTTGCAATCTTCCTCCTGCAGCTACATTTCCTACCAAGACCCTGGCTTCTCCAGAAACTCCAGCACCCAGGCTATGCACCTGTCTCTCCATCAACATCCACTGCTGCCAAGTCCTACTGATGCCACTGCCTTTCTGTCCTCTCCCTCCACTGCATCAACTCTTCCTGAATTCAGAAACTCACCTTCTTAGACCAAGATTATTACATTAGTGTCCTAACTGGTTACAAGTGTATTTCACTCTTCCAACCAAAAGCTCTTTTTATAGTATGAAACTGAGGCCACTCCCAGCTTAGAAGTGTTCAGTGGTTCCCCATTATCTAGACAGTCAACAACCTGGCCCCAATTTACCTGCCTTCTGAGGTCCATCATCTCCTACCACTTACACACCCACTCTGTGCCCCAGTGGCCGGGAAGCCCTGGAGCTCTCCAAGCACGCCATGCCTCTCAGCCCTCCCTGGAGGCCTGGACAGGCCTGCTCCCTCTTCCCTTCTGGGAAGGCCACCTTCACTTTCCTTTCTTCCTCCTGCTCCATTAGCAGCTCTGGCCTCAGACCTTCCACAGCAACACACCAAACTCTATTATCACACTTGTCACATTCTCTCAGAGTTATTGGTTTCCAAGTCTGCCCCCTTGGCCAACTGTGAGAACTCTTTCAGGGCAGGAAGCAATTCTTATTCATCTCTCTATGAGCAACCCAGGCACAGTGCTCGGGGAACGCTTGCGAAATGAGTGCATGAATGGGGCCAAAAGGCATGTTTGCCAACAGGAATGCAACCTGTGTTCTCCCCCTGCTTTAGCATCTAAAAGGAGGGAAGGTTGTCACATTTCTATCATGCTTGAGTTTTTGATAATAAGCATGTAACTTTTAGAAAATTATTTCATTTTTAAAAGAGGAATGACAAGATCGACAGATACCGGATTCACTCTAAGTGTGGCAAGGACTGAAAAGTTTCCTCTTTTACCATATGCTGTTCCTAGTCTCACTACTAATAGCATCGGCACCTCCTTATCTATGCCCCTCACCTGACCTGACCAAGCCCCAGCTCAGTCTGGTTCTTCTAGCTTCCCTGACCCCAAGCCCACCTCCCAGAGTTTCCACGTCCATTCTAGTCACCATAATAGCCAGCCCTGACTAGAGACTTACTCAAAAGATACAGCTTTAAGAACTTAATGGGGAATGTTACCTGAAACAGCGCCAGTTGAGTGCGCTGCTTACGTGGGTGAAAGGGCCCCAGAGGCCAGTAAAGAAAGCCATTGGGTACCAAGAGGGGAGATCCTGCAAGAAAAGAAAAGGAAAAGGATTTATTTCTAAATCAGTGTCCTTACTCAGAGCCAGTTTTTGTTTTTGGTTTTGTTATTGTTGTTTTAATAAAATATTGTTGGGGACTTGTGTTGGAAATGGCACTTCCATCACAAGATCATTAGTCACTAAATATAAAATTTTTTTAAAGATTTTATGTATTTATTTTTAGAGAAGGGAAGGAAGAAAGAGGGAGAGAAACATCAATCTGTGGTTGCCTCTCGTGCACCCCTTATTGGGGACCTGGCCCGCAACCCAGGCTTGTGCCCTAGGCCGAGAATCGAACCAGCAACCCTTTGGTTCACAGGCCGGCACTCAGTCCACTGAGCCACACCAGCCAGGGTACTAAATATAAATCTTAGTGGTTAAAAGCTATGAAGATGACTAGCTGGAACTCCAGCTACTATTCTGCTGATTCATTGTTTGTTTGTTTTTTTAATCCTCACCGGAGGACATGCTTATTGATTTTAGAGAGAGGGTAAGGGAGGGAGAAAAAGAGGGAGAGAAACATCAATGTGAGAGAGAAACATTAATTGGTAGCCTCTCACACATGCCCTGACTGGGGACCAAACCCACAACGCAGGCATGTGCCCTGACCAGGAACTGAACCAGCAACCAACTGAGCCACACAAGCCAGGGCTGCTGATTCACATTCTAACTGGGGTCAGAGAACTGGAGTGACCCACAACAGATCTCGCTATAAAGAATACATCAGCACAGAGAATGCCTTCATCATCATGTCACTTCCACAAGCAGGAGGACAGTATTGATCCTCTGGTGCACACCCAGCCAGTGACCACCTTCCAAGTCCTTCACAGAAGAAAATCTGCACACTTTTGCCCTTGTTGACACTCATGGCCTCCTGAGAACAGGGCTTTTACTCCCTGAAAGGAGGCAGATTATCTGAGCACCTGCTCAGGTTATCTGCCACCACATCACCTTTCCCCCAAATGTAAAAACCAGAACACCTGGACAGCTCAAGGCTAGCAAAGTAGAGCCAAAGGATGCCCTTGCCAACTCACTGATCAAGGTTTCTATTTGGGTCAGTCTCCCAAACTACTCACCCTATACTGCAGCTACAAATGGGGTTTGGGAGAGCAGGTTGGAGATATAAAAGCAAACACTGACCCAACACTGAGGACCCCAGCTTTCAGAACCTCAATCCAGTGGCTCCCTAGAACCAACAAATATAGTTTCCCCCAACACCTAGGCATCAGTTAGGGGCCTGTTTAAGAAAAAACTACAACCAACTACTATTTCCTGCTGCAAAACATGCCTGTTCTTCCCTCCAAATGTTCGGTTGCAGAGGGTCCCATTCAAGAGCTCTGCTGAGAAATGCCTCTACCACTGCAGTGTTTGCATAGAGCTTTGCCTTGTCTAAGTTCAAAGCACCTCAGATAAGACTTTATTTCATAAGAGTGGGGGAACCCCACTATTTACTTCCACAGGAATATCTAAACACTTCGTAAATGCTTTTTAACTATAATTTAGCCTCAAATCAAAAGCTTACTCTCCACTGTTTTCCTTAGGACAACCCAGTAAAGTACTGGTCAAAATGTAATTATGATTAGAAAATTAACTGCAAAAGAAGTCAGCAAACACAGAACTACTAAGATGACACACAGAATTGAGGACTATTAGATGAGGCAAGCTTTACCTTTATAGCTAGGTACCCCCAGAGAAGGAACTTTGTAACACATACTGCAAGACACACCCACAAGATGATCATGAGATAGCCATTCAAAGCACAGAGCACAGTGCCTGGAACTCAACACCTATTAGCTGTCTTCATCATCATCATTGGCATTGGCATTGTCATCAACATCTCGTCACACCTCATCTCACAGATTAGGAAACTGAAATACAGAGATGAAGTGACTCATGTAACGCCCCACAACTAGCCAAAAGCAGGGCCAGAGCCAGAGCCAGACGTGGACCCAGCTTCGGTCCTAGGTTCTTTTTACCACACCCTACAGCCTCGCTTTGCCATGAAAAACTCATTTCGCACAAGGGAGCTCCGGGTAAGAAGCAGCTCTAAGGATAATCTGGTCTTTTTTCTGTTTCCTTTACGAAAATTCATGGAGTAGTTATAATGTATCAGGCGCAAGGCTAAATGCTTTACATTAGCCTCTCATTTAACCTTCAAAAAACTCTGTGAAATGGGCACTATTATTAGCCCCAGCTTGTACTGAAGAAATGAGGCTCAGAGATGTTAGATAATGTGGCCAAGGTCACACAGCTAGGAGTGACAAAGCTGCAACCTGAACCCTAGTAATAGCTTCCTGAACCCATGTTCTTAACAGAGTTAACATGCTAACTTTAACTTAAATATTAATATTTTTCCAACTCTTAAATCATCCTTGTTCCATCAAGAATTGTTATATCACATGCACATTTTACTCACACCCAATTCAATGCTTGCAGAGTCAACTGAAAAGTAGACAAGCTCCAGGTGAAAATTATTCACTTTAACCTAATTGAAGTTTTGAAGACAATCTGTAGTGTCAGTGGCAAGAAGAGCTCCATCCTTTGAGCAATAACTAGAAATTGTCTTTAAAAACAAAACAAAACAAACAAACAAACAAAAAACATAGCTCTGAAAAGCAATCCTTGTGGTCCAGGCTACAGTCACCTCCAATCTCAGCCAAGCTCTTCCATCTGATACTGGCGGGCCCTTGCTCTGCCTCCCAGAGAGAAGAGACTCCTCAGCTCCTCCACAGAACTCTCAAGAATGGCCCAGCACTACCCACACTTCCTCTCCTGAGAAGGAGACACCCTGCCTCTCCACACCACTCTGCTTCTTTAATAACACTTACGTTTGTCCAAGAACTGCAGAAGTGCCTGGGGGCTTCCCAGAACTTTCCTCACTTGGGTATAACAAGCCCCGCCATTCAGGGCACCTCCCTAAACTCTTCATGGCAGTCTGTGCACAAACCCAAACACAGGCCTCCTCTCCGCGCCTTGCTCACAAGCCCCCCCGCCTACACCCACCTCTGCCCACCTAGGTCTGACCCAGCTCCAAGTGTGTGTAGCTGCTCCATGAAGCCTTGCCTGAAAGGGCAGCATCTGGCCCCCTCCTGGGCACTGAGGACGTCTGGGCATCCCGTGCCAAAGGAACTCTCACTGCTCCAACTTCCACAATCCAAACTCAAACACTGAATAAATGTATATACCTTTTTTGAAATAAAGCTGATATCCCTTAACATTCTAGTTCTTGCTACTCACTATCCAAACTCAGAAAGAAAAAGAAAAAACAGGAACCTTGATAATCTGGCAACTGAACTCATTGCAGGATCAGGAATCACAGACTCAGACAGTGAGGATTACTTTACTGTCCTCAAACACAAGAGTAACACATTCCCATCTCCACGGAGTACTAACGTTTTCACAAGAAAGGGCCTGGTTCCAACACTTTTCATGAGCTCTTGGTGGGCCTAATGGTGATCTTCAGACCCAAAGGATGTAAGACATCAAATGGACAACAGTAAGCCTTCTTATGAAACTGAAAGCACGAAAGAACCAAATATATTCACTTACTGCATCGTATATCCCTTATTCATTAAAAAAGCAAGTCTGTCGCCACCACTCCCACCCCAGCAAAAGACCTCAGCAGGTCCTCATGGAATAGTAGTGCAATAAACACTTGTTGAATAAAATAAATGAAGTAGCCAACAACAACAACAAAATCCCCACTCGTGGGGCTCCAGACACACTGTAGAGCTCTTATCTATTCATCAGGAACCACCTTGCTGGTCGTGGGAGGATGAGCCCATGCTATGTTTACAGGTCCCTAGAATCATCTCCCAGGCCTGGTGCCTACACTGCCTACTGAGGAAAAACACCTCATCCCACCACTAAATAGCTGGTTTGAATCAGGGAAGAATAATGGAGGCAGCAATTTACTTCAAAGCAACTTTGGCCCTGGTGTTATTTACTAACATAAATCCATCCGGTAGGCATAGGCCCCGATTCACTTCAGATGTAGTCTATACATAATACTTTGTTTCAACACTGAACTCCATGTTTTCATAGAAAGTAACCCCAAAGATATTTCCTCCTCTACAACACGCTCACTCAGGGAAGGCCAGGTGTTCAGAAGACTCTAGTGCCAGAGATGGATTTTCAGGACGCTTCTGGTCAGCACTGAGTATTGCCCTCCAGGTTTAGACTATGAACCACAAACTCTCCAGAAGGGGGAACGGGAGAGCAGAGGAGGCTGGGTAAAAGGACAGGAGGGGAAGAAAGGGAGGGAGGAAAGGAAGACAAAGAAGAGAAGGGAAGGGAAGGGGGAAGGGAAGAGAAGGGAGGTTAAACTATTTACTGGTATAATCCAAGAGCCATCTCATTTTCTACCCTGGTTTGACTTTAACATCTCCCTTCAACTGTGCATGCCAGGGAAGACTGAACATTTCGGGTACATATAGGTGAGTTTTTCACTTGACATCATCTTATAGGTCCCATTGGAAGGATGCTCAATGAGGGCAGGGGCTGAGCCTGCCTGCCTGCCTGCCTGCCCTCCCTGTATGGTGTTGCACACTCAGGATCCAGAACAGTGCCTGGCATACAAATGCAGCTCAGTGAGTATCTGTTAGATGAATAAAATTAATCTGTAACTGCAATTCATCCTCCAGCTCCAGAAGGCTCCTTGCTGGGGGACTGGTGCTCTTTCTTGTGCCTAACTCCCAGGCTCCCAGTGACTTGGGGAGCCTCCTACACACTGAGAGTTCATTTTTAACTAATTTTAATACACAGAGACTGAGCTGAAGAAAACACAAAGTGCCTACCCCTCTGATGCCCTGTGGAAAACTGGGAAGTACCATTACCTGAGCTTTGAGGTTTATAGAAATGCATTTCGTATCACAGACCTATATATAATTTATACAGTGTTTCCACATGAACAATTTTCATCAAAGGCCTTTCAAAAGGAATGGGTTCTGTAGAAAAGAGACTAAACAAATAAAAAGGTCCACAATCACAGAGAAGTGCTTAAAGAAGATTCTGCTACTAAGAAGCAGCACAGAAAAGAAACACTAAGGGAAATCAAAGGCGACAAGCGGCCACAGAAAGGACAAACTCCACAAGCCTGAGCATGTAAATATCACTCCTCCTTAAAGCAGGAGAAAGCAGGCTCTCGGAAGCTTCGCGGAATCAAGAAGAGGAAACCCCAGGACCCTGCCATCTCCTGCAGTTTTCACCCCAATCGGTCTGGACCAACAAGTACTCTTACTTGTTGCTTAAAAACTCATTACTCTTTTGTTGGCCAACGATCCTCTTTCGGGAATCTTTTTCAACCTCACGCAAGTATAACATGTTACAATTCTCAAAGTACTTTCACACAGATCACTTTCTTGGATGATGTCATTCCTCAGCACCCAATGGAAACCGAAAGACAAATAATAAAGAGAAAGAATCTGCAGGGGATTGAATCGGCTAAGGATTCTGAATGGTTCTGGGGGCTCAACAGTGTAAATACTATTCTGCAGACTAGAAATGAAGTCTGAAATACTAAGCAACTTGTTGACTTGTCCAAGGTTAGAAGGCTGTTTCTATTACAACCTGCACAATACCTGCACAGCTAAGATGCTGCTTTAACCACTAATAAAGTACACAGCACACAAGGCAAGGACTTTGTCTTCTCTATCAAGGCTGTCACATAATCTTTAAAAACTCAGGAATTAAAAAGCCATCTTTTCAATAAATGTCTGCACTACACCCAGCACAGCCTAGGGCAAAAGCGGAAGCTAATCTGAGTCTCGTGTCAAAGTGAGTCTTCACAGTGTCACCATCAATATGCAAAGTATCCTTTGATAGCATGATGAGCTGTTTCTGCCAGGGCTGCCACCAAGGGCCCCATCTGTCCATTTGATTCACAAAAGAAAAATGTTTCCAGGGCTCTTGTCCTGTATTTGTTTACTTGTTTACCTCTCCTCACCTTTTCACAGAAGTATTTAAAGCTGTGTTTCTTAAATATATCTGGCAATTCTCAATTATTCAAGCTGGTTTTTCAATGTGTAGACTTTGTCTATTCTGTCTCTC
Organism: Mormoops blainvillei; assembly: GCA_004026545.1. NCBI lineage: Eukaryota > Metazoa > Chordata > Mammalia > Chiroptera > Mormoopidae > Mormoops > Mormoops blainvillei. Next base: position 39,647 of record PVJD01008325.1, on the reverse strand, counting down.
CTCCCTCTCTACCCCTGCTTCAAAGAGGTGCAAACATCTACAGTCCAGAAATAAGTTTGTAGTAATTGGTATGGTCAAGCTCAGAGAAAGTGTGCAAAGCAAAGTTCAGTCCTTCTCAATCATGTTCACATTTCCTTCCTATTACCACCTCTACTGGGCCGGTGGCGAGGAGCCAGGCTTATGGAGCTGTCAGGTGGGCAGATGGGTAGTGGAGAAAAGGAAAAGCCTAGAGTTGCCCCTGAACTCAAACACGGAATGCTGCTGATAGAAGCCACATACTGCTACGTCTGTGACCTTGAAATCAACTTCTCCAGGCCTCAGTAACTTTCCGCCAAGCAAGGGTAACTGGGAAGAGCAAAGAGGCATGGAAGTGAATGTGCTTTAGCTTCACTTATGTAAGTGGGGAATCCCTTTCTGAATTAACCACTAGGGACCACGTCTGCAGGGTAAGCACTTTCCCAAATCTCTAGCAGGGAGAATAGCCTCACTCCCTGCCTTTCAGGGCAGCGTTATAGTTGTCTCTTTAAGATCACTCAGTCCTAGAAGTGTTTTTCAGATTAAAGTAGACATGGGAAAGTGCTCCCTCTCTTTTCTAGGGACATAGATGATTTTCTTTTAAGTTTTTAACAGGGAGGCTTTCCCACTCTGAGTTGTTTCACCAGTGAATAAGGGACCTAGTACCTTTCAGAGCAACATTTCTGGGATCTGAACCACAGTTCTCTCTCACATGCTGGTTGTCACTGTTAACACACAGGTAAAGTTGCACCAGGGCGAGCTACAATCCAGAACCATCAGCCTTAAAAAGGAAGGCTAAATCACAATCTGGTTTTTGAGACCTTCTAATCTCCCACAAAGCCATAAAAACTAAACAATAGGAAATTCCATCTAATGTGGGTCCAGGTGTAATAAACCCCCAGACAGGAGTGGGGCAAGATAGGTTTTAAGAACTCTTGCATCATCTAAGATTCCAGTAGCTGAGGAAAGCCTAAATAACCATGTTCATCGTCCAGGAGGGTGCCTCCCGAAAAATGGACTCCGGAAAATATTTTTACCCTTCATATTGAAGGGCAATAATAAAGACCTTTGGCCACTGTTCCTTCATGAATTCCACAATGCATCTAATTCTATTTTTATTTCAGGCTTTCTGAAACGTTTCTTCTTTCCGCCTATTAACATGTGGTGACCCTAATTCGGCACTGGGAGAAAAGGCACCACATGTTCAGATTCATAATTGCATTATTTAAAATAATAATAACAAACACAGGCCTTCAGTGATCCTTGGAGGTCCAAAAATCAGGTAACCATGGCCTCTAGTTCCACTTTCCGGATATACATCACAGGTGCTATTTGGCAATGAATCACGGCAGCTTTACAACCATAAAATCAACTCAAGATGTAAAAAGTTTTATTGGAAATAGACATCCAAGAAGTGTTAAGGGTAAAATGGGTGATTCCATCCGAGAAAAAAAACTACCAGAGTAGATGCTTTTTCATCTAAATGGCTTGCTCCCACCCAAACAACTCCAAGAATCCAAACCTATAAAGACAGTTCAACAAAGCAGTCTACCAAAACAGGTTCATGCCACCTTCCTTTCTGTTCTTCCTAGTAGGCCAGCCTACTTCCTACCCCCAGCGAAATACTGTTCTTCAATAGCACATATTTCCAATGAGTGAAGAGTGAACTGTCTTTCTTCTTGGGCAGTATCCTTCCTAAAGAAAGAGTCCCGCTCTGTTCTTTACTGTATATTCCTGGTGTGCTAACTGTATTCTCAGGCTGAGGAAGGCAAGAGGGCAAACGGGAAGATACAGAACACCAATATGTTTCAAACTTTTCTGTGACACACAGAAACATTTTCTAACATCTCTTAATACACTCACACATGTATGTATACCTGAAGCAAGTGTCAGGAAATAACAGTTACCCTTACCAAGAACAAGGCACTTTAATATCTTTTCTTTTCTCTTCTTTTTTTCTAATGATGGCCGTGATCCACTAAACTGACTTCCCACTAACCAAAGGGACTCAGTTTGAATGAGAGTTCAGTTTGAACTGCAATAAATCAAAGCTTATACCTTCATTCCACAAGCTACTAATGAACCCTTTAAAAAGCCAGCAGACCACAGAGACACTGACATACCCACAATACCAGACGCGCCTAGGTGGGCAGTGCCCTTCCCTTGTCCAGCAGCCCAGGTTTAAGCATCTCCCAACCTCCCAGTTTTTCTCAATAAACCCAAAATGACTCTGTCATAGGCCCTTTTGTTAACTTCCTTATAAATTCAGTCTATTCAATCTCTTCGGGTGGCAAAGTTCATTTACTGCCCGCTGTGAAAAGCAATACTTCACTTTTTGTCCCAAAGCAACCCACTTTAAGCTTGAAGGAAAGAGAACCTTCCAGGAACCCAAAATTAAATGAATAAGTTGGTGCTCTGTGCCCATTTGTGTGGGTGATATACTCCTATACATGTGTGTGCATATGCACGCGCACACGCACACACATACACACACACACACACACATACACACCCATCTATCTCTGTCTTATCTATCCAGTCTTAATCCCTGGCAGTTGCAGCCTCTGATGAAATTAGAAACCAGGGAACCCCCTGGAGCCGGGGAAGCACTCATCCGCACGACAGTCAAAGCAGCGGACGGACCCTGCACACCAAAGAAGTGCCTAACAAGTCACAAAGTCATCTCCAGATCCAAACTGGGAAGCGGAGAGAGGACAGAAGACGACAAACTCGAAGAGCCGCGCTAGAGTGACTGGCAGAGGACACCTCGCCAAGGCCAGACCGCAGCCCGCACCTACCCAGGCGGGCCCCAAATCCCTGGGAAGGCAGGTAAGCCCCGCCCGGGGGCTCAGGGCGCAGAGGCCAGGGGAGCCCCGCAGCACTTGGGGATGGGGAAGAGGAGGATCCGGGCCACAGGCCTACCCTCTCTGTCGGGACCACCCCCCTCAGCCCCTGTGCCCCAAGGGGCCCCACTGTCCGCCCACTCGGGGAGTGCGCCTCCCCTACTGCAGGCAAGAAAAGAAGAGGGGAAGTAAAGAGTCAGGAGCTGGACACCGCCGCCCCCGCCTCCACTCCATACCGCTCTCGCCGCCCTGGAATATCCCGCTGACAGTCCCACTGGCCTAGTACCGCCTCCCCCCGCACCCCACGAGGCCTCTCTCCCTGCGCCTGCGCGCCGGACCAGACGCGAGCGCGGTGATAAGAGAGTGCGCGCCCCGTGCGTGTGTCGGCGTGAGGGGTGGGACCTGCACGGCCCCGCCCCTTCTTCCCCCTCCCTCCTCGGGCTCCCCCTCCCCCGACACTGCCGCGGCCGCCGCAGGAGCCCGGAGCTCGAGCCGCCCAGCGACTCCCCCTCCCCCTCCCCCAGCCCCGCCCCGCCCCAAGCCGGGGCTCCGAGCCGGAGCTGAGTCTGCGCCTGGGGGTGAGTATGCGACCCTTCCCCAACCCCCTCTCTCTTCTTTGAGGATCCCGCTACCGCCCAAAACAAAACCCCAGACTCAGCTGCGCGTCCCCTCCCTTCTACCTCCTGCGGGACCCAGAGGTGCCGGGGCCCGCGGGACCTACTGGTGCCGCGCGCTGCCCCCAACCTCACACCATCTTGAGCCAAATGTGAGTCCTCCGACCCCTGCCAGGTGTCCAGAGGTGCACCGCCTTCTGTCCCCACCCCTCCGGAGATCCCGAGGGGTGAGACCCCCGCCACCCTAGGGCCACTCTTCTCCCACCTGCCCGGTACAGGTGCGCCTCCTCTCCACGGCCCTCCGGGGTTCCAGCTGCGCCCCGTCAACCCGCCGCTGCTGTGGGGAACCTGCCGCCCCCGCCCCCGAGTTTTGGGTTCCAGGGTCTCCAAGTCCGCTGGCCTCGGTTTCTTTTTATTTTCTCCTGCTCCGGGGGCCGAGTACCCCCGAAGCCGACCCCGGGCCAGGGTTTCGAGCTCGGGCAAGGACAGGTTTCGCGGGTGCTGGCCAGCACGGGGCTGGCCGCTGCCCCCAGCCGGTCTGGGGACTGATCGGCGGGCTGGGGAGGCGGCTAGCCCTAGCAGCGTGCGGTGTCCTCTCCTTGCGCCCCACACAGTGCAGTTCATTCATGAAGCGCCCGGGCCTGCGTTGGAGGGTGCGGTGGGGAAAGGATCCCTCGCGGAACCGGGAGTGGGGGCAAAGGCCCAGTTCGGGGGAGGGGGCGCGTTTTGTCCCTCCTGGCCTTCTTGACCACCTAGAGAGGATAATCCTAAAGCTTTGGCGCCTTGTGTCCCAAAAGAGAAGAATGCTTGGGAAGTGAAGAGGAGAGGTCAGAGGGGCCGGCTGCCCTTGGGGCTCTGTGCTGCCACCTTCCTGGGTCCCCTAGGTGGAGATCTGGCCTCTGAGTACTACACTTTCCCGGGAGAAAAGGAGGTGGGGGCTGGGGTTTTTGCCTAATACCATTCTGTCCTCACCCTGGGTCTGCAGCAGCCTAGGAAAAATGAGGCTGTGCCCAACCTCTCTTGGGGAGGAGCCCCCAGCCCTGCCTCCCAGGCACTTGTGAGTAGTGGAGTGGGAGTACCTGCCAGGCTTCCAGTAGGGGTGTGCTGGCAGCATGACTGTCCTTCAGAGCACCAGAGGGTCCAAGCCCTGGCATGCCCAAGTGGCACATGCTGAGGCCTGCTGTTGGCTCACCCAACTCAGTCACAGTGGGTGGGTGGGGATGTAGCAAGGCAGAAGGCAGGTGGTGGGTAGCTAAGAACCCCCTTTTGGACATCCTGCAAGTTTCCTCCCATCATAACAGTCTTGGAGACCTCAGTCCAAATTCCAGCTTTGCCATTCTTTAGCTGTGTGACCTTGACAAGTTACCTAACCTGTCTGAACCCTAGTTTCAATTAAAAAGTGTGTGTACGATCACTTCCTTTCAAGATTTATCATGAGGATCAAAGTAGACTAGACGACACAGGTAGAGCCTGGCACCCTGCCTGGTAGCTGATCAATAACGGGTTCTCTTCACGGAACTTCTGACCCATTCTAGCATAGCATCACCCCTGCTCCCAGCCTGCTACAGATGGAGCAGATATAATTGAAAAATTTAGGAACAGTCCTGGATCTGGTATAAGCCCTTAGGGCAAAGCAAGAAGCCCCTCCTGGCCAAGGGGCTCTATCATATTAAATTCTATGTTTTCTTTTATTTTGATTTTTAATAGTTTTTCCTCCACTAAACCAACCCCTTTTACCACACTGCATTAATAACAATAGCTAAATTTTTTAGAACCCATTATGTACCTCCTGTATTAAAAAGCCTTATATAAGTCATCTCGTTTAATCCTCAAAACAACCACATGTCCGAATTATTATCCTGATCTGCCGGTGTAGGAACCAAGGCCCAGGATGGTGAAGTAACTCGTGCAGGTCAAGCCAGATCTGCCTCATCCTGGAGCCTGCGCTCTTTAACCACCAGGCTTTGTGCCTTGTTCCCTACACCTGCCTCAGAGCCTAAAATCACAAACCTAAGGCCTGAGTGGGCCACCTGGGAGCTACAAGTAAGAGGGAAGGCAAACAGGTGGAAAACAGGGTGTGGCATTTCTCCAGAGTGGTAGGGCAGTCCTCAACTCTGGTGGAAGTGGCTCCTAGGTTGGCCCAGGCAGCAAAGTGCAGTGGTTAAGAGCATAGACTCCAGTCAGGTTGCCTGGGTCCATATCCAGAGACTGGCTGTGTGAGCAAGCTATGTACCCTCTCTGTACCTCGCTGCCTTCCTAGAGTTGTGATGTGTAGTAAATGAGTTAATATTTTTAAGTGTTTAGAACAGTGCCTGGCACAGAATAAGAGTTAGAGAAATATTTGATTAATGCATTCTTTTCCTACCAGTTTTTTCCTCCTTTGTGGATACCTTTTTGCCCATCCCTCTGCAGCTAATAGGGGCAGAGCGAGGATGTTAATTCTGTTACAGAGCGGGAGACTGAGGCCCAGGTTGCAGAGCAACAGAGCTAGCCTCCGTCTTCATCCCCTCCCGTTAGACCATACTGCCTTCCTAGGATCCCAAGCCTAAATTAAATCTTCCCAAGTAACTCTGTACGAAAAAACCTGTAACTTAAAACTCCCCCACCCCTACCAAGCAAACGCTTCTTAATGGTAAAATAACAACCTTCAGTTAGCTAGAAATAAAGTCTTCCATCACTCTCTTTACAAACCTCCAGCTAAAACCCTGCGTCAGACTAGAGAAATTTCAGGATACAGCTGGCTCTAGGAACCCTACGGAATGGAGGGAATGCCCTCCTCCCCTACTGCCTACCCCACCCCACCCCCCAAAATTCTGCCTGATTCTCTTCCCTCCCAGCTGCTCTCAGTGAGGGGACAGCCACCCTTGGTGAAACTCAGCCCATCAGCCCCACCCCCACAATTAAGAGCTTGAAGTAACCCTGTCACCGAGCAGAGCCACCAGTCCTGGTTCCACCCTTTACCTGCCTTGTGACCTCCTGTGAGTGGCTTCTCTCCCTTGCGTCCCTGAACATGGGAATAATGATCTGATCAAGCCTGCCCTGCTTTGCTCAGGGTACAGAGGGGAAGATCCATGTAATTTTGGAGGGAAGAGTGTGCTTCGTGACTGAGAAAAGGGAGTCCCCAAATGAACATGGCGATTTCAGTTACTAAGCATCTACCTGGACTCTCCTCACCCACGCTACCAGGTTCCCTTAATGTGGAAACTCCAAGAATGTTCCACATCTTCCTTCCAAGTGGAGAGGACAGAAAGGAGGCAGGTGCTCCAGGGGTTTGCACCCATTACATTCTGGCCTGGTGGAGCCTTGGAGTTGGGGAGAGAAATAGGCAAGGCGTGGGAATGGGCTATATTGATTTCTGGAGTGCACTGGAGGTGGGAGTTAAGGGAGGGAACTAATGTCCATGTCCGGCAACTACCACAAACCCAAGATACCTATATCTACCTTTAACCTTCCCTGGCACCCCAGAGTTCTGAGCACCTTGTGTTTACACACCCAGGCTCCAGACAACCCACATACACACCCTCACTTAGAAATCAACACTCACTTTATTTCTGTAGACTGCCAGGCAGGCACTTAGCTCCCCCCCCCACACACACACACACAAATACACACATCAGCATGCACTTACAAACCTAAACACACACATGCCCACAGTGCTGCAGTGTTCTCTAGCCAGAGGACATTTAATGAGCATATACAAAGCTTCCAGGGTCTGCAGAGCCCTACTCTAGGCACATCAGAAAAACACCGTAGTGCCCTGAAGAGTGCTCTAGCTTTAGAAAGAAGTTGAACTAGGTTTGAATTCCAGGTCCATTATTTTATTAGTGGTATGACTTTGGGAGTTTCTTAACCTTTTTTTAGCCTTTGTGCTCTCATCTTAAAATGACAGTAACATCCAACTCAGGATTGTCAAGGATAAAATGAAATCATGTATGTATTCTTGAAAGAGTGGCACTCGATAAATGGCACCTGCTACAATTACTACATTAGTGGGGGGGGGGGTTGTTTGTTTGTTTATTTTTAAGGCAACTTAGGCTGGGAAGGAAGAGGGAGGCATAACACACAGGGCAGTTACTTTCTTAGCCTTCCTAACAGGCTTCTCAGAGACTCCCTGGGACCAAGTGGAACAGATAAACAATGCCAGCTCTCCCCCTCCCCCCATCTAAGAACTGGTGCCTCTTGCCCTGCAGTTGAAATGTTGGAGGGAGGCAGGGATTGGTGGGCAAGGAAAAACCTTGTGAGTCACCCCAGAGGTCTGGGGGACACTTGCTCCCAGAATTGCAGTCACCGATTCTGGATTTGTTGTTCTGTCTTTGTCTGCTTTCTTTTCTTCCCTGGAGACCCCCCACCCCAAAGGCAGAGCTTCAGTGTTGTTAGCAGAGGGGGTCCCCAAGGGCCCTCCAGTAAAGCGGGGGTGGGGCAGTGATGCCACGGCCACACTTCTCCGCCGTGGGAGCCTCCCCAGAGCCCTGCTTCGCCCCGTCCCCAGGCACTTCCAGACCCCAGGCAGCGGGGCTGCCTGCCCCTTCCCTCCTCCTCCCTACCCCATTCCCTTGAACCCTCGGACCATCCAGGGCCGAACAGCCTGGCAGTGGCAGAGACCTGGGCTGGAGGGCACTGCCCTAGCGGCAGGGGGTTTGGGCGGACTAAGAGGCCCCCGCCCACTCTCCCTTCCCATGCCAATGGAAAAGCTCGCTGGAGGCACGGCATTCCCAGCCTGCCCTGCTCCGGAGGCAAGAGCAGGACACTCTGGGAGTTGTAGTCCTCACGCCACCCAGGTGACTCCTGTGCAGAGATAATTGGAGAAAGGTGAGGAAGTCGGGGGAGGAAGCTGCAGCTGCCGCCTGGGCAGGGGCAAAGGAATGAGTAAGCAGCAGCGGCTGGAGCCAGGCCAGCAGTGTGGACCCAGGAGTCCTACTTTCTAACTGACTTCCCCTCTGAACCTATTCTCAGACCCCTACTCTGGGGACAGAAGAGGCAACTCTAAAGCTAGACATCTTCCTTTGAAGGCAATTATATTGGGAAGGTGGTTAACAGAGTTGAAAACTCTAAGCCAATGAAAACATGCCGTTTTTCTATTAGGCGTAGAAAGAGAAGATTAGGGTGGGGTAGCTGGCTGCTGATCCGTCCTCCCTTGACCTAGAGACCTCTCCCTTTATCCTGGGATCCTCAGGCCTAGGACCCTTCCCCATCTTTCCGTAGGCTCAACTCTGCCCCCTGCCTGAGACAAGGAGAGACAGAGACAGTGTTTGGAGAGAGAGAGAGAGAGAGGGAGAGAGAGAGTGTGTGTGTGTGTAGGTGGTGGGCGATAGATGTTAGATTCACAGATAGCTTCCAGCTTAGGAAAACCAGTCTCCCCAGTCCAGATCTGGGCCAAGTTCCCCAGACCCAGGGTGGGGTCACAGCCTGAGAGCCAATGAAGGTAAATCTATGTGACTTAACCCCCTCCCCTCTCCAGGCCCTTCCTTATCTCTAGAGGCCAGAGCTTCCACCTACCCAGGCAGCCCGGTGAGCTGCCCTCACTCCCCCTCTCCACAGCCACCCTGCCAGAGCTGTGAGAGGGATAGGGGCTGAGCCCAGCTGACCACTCTGCCCTCTACCCAGGAGGACCATGTGGCAGTAACAGCCATGCTGCCCTTCCTGCTGGCCACACTGGACACCATGGCCCTCAACAACAGCAACCCCAAGGACTACTGCTACAGTGCCCGCATCCGCAGCACCGTCCTGCAGGGCCTGCCCTTTGGGGGCGTCCCCACCGTACTGGCTCTCGACTTCATGTGCTTCCTTGTGAGTGTCCACTTGCCACCCACACCCTGCACATAGTTTGCTAACACCTGCAGCTCTAACCGCTCTCCCACCCGACCCTGACTCCCCGGGCTTAGCTACAGGAGGTATCCCTATCACACAGCCCAAACCTAGCCTCTGACCATTCACCCAAGCCAGGGCCACCCCCTTCTGAGACAAGATTGCGTCCCCTCTGCCCCTGCTCTTCTGGCTAATCCAGTGGGTGGGCGGCGTCTCCACCTGTCAACCACTCCCTCTTCCCTCAGGCCTTGCTGTTCTTGTTCTCCATCCTCCGGAAGGTGGCCTGGGACTATGGGCGGCTGGCCTTGGTGACAGACGCGGACAGGTAAAGCTCTGGGACTCCTCCCCAGCCCTATCCATGCACATACACCTTGGTCCACACTCCTCCGGTATAGGAAAGAGCTAGCCCTCTGCCTTCCCCCTTTGTCGGGGAGATAAAGGGGGACCAGTCCCAGAGCAGGCGCGGGGGTCATGAGGTCCCCAGTTGGGCCTTTGTCCCTCGCCAGTCCCCAGGCAGCCTCGTGCCCCCCGCCCCCCCCACTCCCGCTAACTTTGTCTGTTCTCTGTCCCCAGGCTTCGGCGGCAGGAGAGGGACCGAGTGGAACAGGAATAGTATGTGGGGCACCAGCCCCCTCATCCCCATTAAACCAGCTTTCTCTTTTCTTCTCTCATGCTTCTCTTCTCTTCCTGCCAAGTTGTTGGTTTCTCTTTGCAGTTTTCTCCTCTGCCGGCTCATTTTCAGATTAACGCAGGTGGTGTGCTTTGCAGAGCAGGGGGCTCCCAACTTGTCTCTGCCTCATTCCCCCTGCCTTCCCATCTGGCTGTCTGCCTGGGAGAAGCCCCACCCTGTGCACCCAGCCTTTGTGGCCATGGTTGGCTGGAGTGCAGGGGCCATTCTCCCGGAAATTCACAGCACATTCATCCTGCTGGTCACAGAGACAAGATTGGGTGTCACCAGTGGCTTCCCTAACAGCTAGTTCTTCATATTCCAGGGTTCCCTGCTCACTTCTTCTGGAGGCCTGGGGGGGGGGCTGCTCAAGGAGCCCCTTTGTGTCACATCACAGTCTCTGTCTATAGGCCTGGTGTTGGAGTTTCGGCAGCTGCTGGGGTCAGGGAAGAGGGTGGGTAGGGGCCCACCTGGGAGACATCCCCCAGACACCCTTATCCCCACCCTTCTGGGGCTGTCCCAGCCCATCCTTTCCTTTGCCTCCCATTGCTCTGTGCGTAATACTGGCTTTGTCAGCTCTGAAACTGCAGGGCCAGGTCACATGCTCACTTATTCTCACTTCAGCCTCCAAGGGGCGATGATGAAGATGCCCTCCTCCCTTCTCCCACCGCCAGTGTCTGTTCCCCCAGACCCCACTGAAGGGAAGGAGGCAAATTTAAAGGAGGCAGGGAGAGGGCATTTCTTCCCGCTTCAGCCACTGCACTGTCTCTGCCTTATCTAATATCTGGAGCTGTGCAGAGGGAGCCCACCCGCTTCACCCCCTGCTCCCCTGGGGCTCACACTCACCAGGCTCTCTCCTCTCTCATCTCGCCCCCAGTGTGGCCTCAGCTATGCACGGGGACAGCCATGACCGGTATGAACGTCTCACATCTGTCTCCAGCTCCGTCGACTTCGATCAAAGAGACAATGTGAGTGCCCTCCCCAGGCTTCTTAGCCACCCCTGGTCCCCCAGGGCAGGTGGGCTGGGCACCCCCTAGCGTCCAGTCAGCAAAGTTAGGGACCTGTGGAGTGTGGCCTTCTCGGCAAGGGCGGTGCTTCCCTAAGAGCCTCAGGATAACCACGCAGACCCAGAACTCCTGGCTCTGTCCCGGATGTCACCCTCCAGGCTAGCACAGGCCTAGTCCCTGATTTCAAACTTATTCCACAGTCGAGCCCTGTACCCGCCTCTGTTGATTAATTTTAAGGATCCATTTTTCCTTAGACATGGTCTTAGAAATAATAATGAGCTTTTCATGCAGCTTAGCAAAACATCCAGAATCCATTGTGTTGCTCGGAGGCTGCAGGCCGGCAGCCCCTGGCTGGGTGGGCAGGGCCAGTTGATGCGCTTGTGGACTGGAGCTGAGCGCCAGTGACCCATGAAGATAAAGATTGTACTTGATGATTCACAGCAACCCCCAGACCCCCTCTCACGTCAAACCCAATACTCTGGCATTACCTGCCTGGCCCCCTATCATTCTGCCAGGGTAAGTGTCCTGGTCAAAACTGTAATCTTTAGAGTTCCAGGATGGCTCTGGTCAGTCCAGCGTAAGTTGGGGGCCTGTCAGCTTCCTGAGTTGGACTCATCCTGGTAAGTGGCTAAATAAAAGTATTACCCATGCCAGCCAGAAGTGTCCAGATGGTCCCCAGACTCAGGTGATGTTGGCAACAGGTAGCAAAGTCCTGCACCTTGGCTGGATACCTCTCTTCCCCAATCCTGTGCTAAGCCCAGACCTTTTCCTGGTAGGAAGGTGGGGGTGGATTCTCCCTGCCCATCCCTCCCCGACATAGCCCCTGCTCTGAGTGAGGTCTCTGCCTGCAGACAGGCCTGGGGGCTTGTGGGTGGGAGATTATGGCTCACAGTGACCTGGGGTTTTGGTCCCTCTGAGGTGCGCCAGGAGATAAATGTCAGGATCTCAGGCAGTGTGGCTCAGTCCTCTGCTTTTGGCAGCCATGTCGCAAACTCTTCTTATGAGCTCTTCCGAGAATCCTGAATCCCACCCATCCCTACCCTGGCCCGCACAGCTGCAGAACTGGGTGCAGTTCTGCTGCCCTGTGGGGTATTTGCGGGGATCCGTAGCTCTGGGCATGAGAGTGTACAGACAAGCCACTTTAGCCTTGGTCCTTGTCTTCTTTGAAGGCTGGTACCTCCCCTGTCTCCCTCTCTGGGCTGAACTGTTTTCTTTGGGGGGTTGTAGAAGCTGCACCAGGGTGAGCGGAACTTGAGGGGGAAGGGGAGGATCAGGGGGGTGGGCTGGGGCGGCAGCTGATAGCCCTCTGTCCCCCCCAGGGTTTCTGTTCCTGGCTGACAGCCATCTTCAGGATAAAGTAAGTGAATGATCTTCAGGCTCTAAAGAAAGAAACAGAGAAACTTCAGAACCTGTCATCTCCCCGCAAAATCCAATGGCCAGCAGCTTGGAGGGCCTTGGGGCTCCTAGCCAGCCCAGCACCCTTCTCCCTCCCTACTCCAGGAGGCCAGGCTGCGGGGCCCTGGCCTCTGCTGCCCCTGAGCTGGCTTCACTTGATCCCCACCCCTGCCACAGCGTCCTAGTGCCCCGCTGCCTGGGAGGCCCTGCTCTATCCACAGCCCTCCCTGTCCCTGCTGCCCTGCGAGAGCAGGGGCTGGAGCCCCCACCTCAGAGCCTCCATGCAGCCGGCGGGTGGGGGCAGCGGGCAGGCTGGGAGCAGCCAGCCAGCAGCAGGCGAGAGCCAATATCGCAGGCAGAAGTCAGGAGATCAAGCCAGAGTGCAACAGGCAGGCAGTGAGCGCTGAGAGGCAGGAGGCCGGACAGGTCAGCCCCGCCACCGCACACGGCGCCCGGGGCCCCCCAAGTGTGCTATGTACTGTGTTGCACCGGCTCCCAGAAGACGCTGCTGCGTCCAGACCTCCATCCAGCCTCCTGCTTCTGCCTCTTCGTGTCGCCATCCCCCCCTCTTCTGCCTTGACCTTCCTTTTTCTGCCTCCCTCTCTTCCTGTCCCTTTTCTCTCCGCCCCGCGTTTCTCTTCTTGCTCTCTGCGCTCTTCCTGCTTCTTTTACTCCTCCCTCCCACTTCCCTTCCTGTTGCCCGGTTCTCCTCTGTTATTCCTCCTCTTCTCTCCATTCTTCCCCTTTTCCTCCCCTTCTCCCCGCTTCCTTCTTTTTGTCCTTCCCCTCCCCTTCCCCCTCTTCTCCTCTCTTTCCCTTCCCAGAAAATGGAGGACTGGGAGACCCCATTTCTACCTCGCACTGCTGCCAGATTGTCAGGGGCTATGGTGGATGGCGGTAGGGGTGGGCAAGGGCAGGCGGGTCGTGGCCCGTCTGTGGTCCTGGTCTTCACCTGACTCTTCCGTCCGGCTGCACTGCAGGGATGATGAGATCCGGGACAAATGTGGGGGCGATGCCGTGCACTACCTGTCCTTCCAGCGGCACATCATCGGGCTGCTGGTTGTCGTGGGCGTTCTCTCCGTAGGCATCGTGCTGCCCGTCAACTTCTCAGGGGACCTGCTGGGTCAGTGAGGGCCAGGGTGGGTCGGGTAGAGAGAGGAGGGGGGCCGGTGGGGACAGGCCCTGACCCCACCATCATCCTTTCCCTTTTCCCACCCCCCAGAGAACAATGCCTACAGCTTTGGGAGAACCACCATTGCCAACTTGAAATCAGGGTAAGTTTAAGAAGCTGGTCAGCGAGGCCAGGGTCTGTGTCAGAGCCTGGACCCTAACAAAGAGGGGAGGAAAGGGGGAGTATTTGGGGGACAGGTGGCCGAGGTTGAGGCTGTGGTGCCCTGAGAGCTGGGATTGGAAACAGAAGAGGGAGAACCCTGCTGTGGACTGCCAGGAGTGACCAGATGAAGGAGAGGGGGCGCAGCCTTGGGCCGGTGAGGCTGACTAGGGCAGGAGGCACGTAGTGTAGCCGGTGGGTAGGGCGTGAAGAGGTGACCTCTGGGACGTTTCAGTTGGAGTGGAACCTTCTTCAGGACTGGAGGATGCAGGGTGTGGGGGCCCACCCTGTGTGCTGTCAGTTCCAGAAGACTAGTGGCAGCAGAGGCGCCCTATACCGGGATTTAATTAACACTGGGAGGCTGGGGGGTGTCTGAGTGTGTTCCTAGCCCTGTGGCTTCCATACCCTCTGCCCCGCCCAGGAACAACCTGCTATGGCTACACACCTCCTTCGCCTTCCTATACCTGCTGCTCACCGTCTACAGCATGCGCAGACACACGTCCAAGATGCGCTACAAGGAGGACGACCTGGTGAGTGGGGCAGAGCCCAGGTCCGCCCTGCGCCCAGCCTTTTCCGTTCCCCCTAGACTGCTGTTGCCTCAGCTCTAAGGTGTGTGAGCCCCAGAGTTAGGCCAGCTTGGTTCGAATCCTGGCTCAGCAGCTCAGGAGCTCCCCTACTTTAAGGTAGTCACCTCCCCAAGCCTTGGTTTCTTCATCCTGCAAATGAAATAACAACAGGACCTCTCCCAAGGTTGCAGGGAAGGTGAAGCAAGGCGATGCATGGAAAGCCCCCGTGCTATACCTGGCACTAAGGAAAATAGCTGTGGTTGATGATGTGGTAGTCAAATTCCCTCCCCCTCTACACTTGTCCACCGAACGAGTGGTGAACGCCCAAACTCCATGCCAGCCGCTGCCCTGGGTCTTTACAGCCTGAGGATCTGAAGCTAGTACCCCACTCTCCTCCCCCCAACCCCTCAAGGAGCCAGGGGCCAGGAGGCTCTTTCATTAGGCTCCGTGACTGATTTCTATTAGAAATTCACCAAGGCCTCTGCCACCCTCGTCTGCTCCTCTCTGCTCCCCCATTCCCCACCCCCTCCCTGCATCTTCTGGTCCCTCTAACCTGCCTCTCACTCCAGGTGAAGCGGACCCTCTTCATCAATGGAATCTCCAAATATGCAGAGTCAGAAAAGATCAAGAAGCATTTTGAGTGAGTAGCCACTCCCGCCCCCGCCCCCGCCACCCTCCACAGCTTCAGGCCCTGCAGACCCTTCTTTGCCTTTCAACTCCCAAGACCCTCCTGACATGCCTCTCAGTCCTCTCACTCAGAGGTCGGGGCCGTACTGAGGGCGGAGGTTAGATTAAAGAATTCTCTGACTCTAGTGCAGTCCAACACTGGGGCTGGATGATAGGCATCTCTAGGAACACAAGAGAAATACTTGAAATACTTGTGAAGTGAGTCCAGTCTCCCACACAGTGCCCCCCTGCCCAACCCCCACTGCCTTCGCTGGCTCAGACTGGGTCATGGGTTGTTGCCCAAGGGTCCATAGAGTATGGGCGCTTCGCAATGTTATGTGACATTCTGGAGTTTGTGTGTAGACTGGCAGGGAGAAGCTCCTTGACTTCCAGTGGGTCATCAAGGAGCCTGGGAGTACCTGAGCTGTGTGTCCCCTCAGGTTCTTTTCAGCTCTGGAAGTCTGTCTTAGTGGGAAGGGATCCCAGGTGGCCAGAACAGTCCATGTCCAGGATTAGGGGTCCTAGCTTACATTCATCTGTCCACTCAGCAAACTTTCTCAGACGCTAAGGTGTTAAGTCACTGCGGTGGGTCTTGGGACTATACAAACGAAGAAAAGATGATCAAACTTTCAGGGTGTTCACAGTGCGGAGGTCAGCTTTAGGAGCTAGTCCAGGGTCAGATCAAAGGTTGATCTGAGGGTCAGTCTGTGGTCAGAATTAGGAGTTGGCCAGTGGTCTTGATAAGGGACACTGATGGTCTGAATCAGCACCGTCTCTGGTCAGGATCAGGGTTTAGTGAGGTCCGGATTCACTGTCAGTTGGCTGGGGTCAGAGGTCAGGCATTATTCCGGGCCAGGACAGCATGGAGAATCAGTGTCCGGTCAGGGTCAGATTCCATACCTCTGTGTTACAGGAAGATGACTGGTTTGTGATCAGCATTGGCAGATAAACATTCAGCACGCATTTATTAGTCACCTTCTATACCGCAGGCATAGGTAAATGAGAGACGGGCCCTGCCCTCATACAATTTCCGGGACAACAGTCGAAACGAAATCAGACTTGGTCAGCATGAGAGAACAGTTTGGGGTCCTATCTGGAGTTTAGGCTGTGATCAGCGTTAGGGGCCAGTCTGAGATTAAGGGTAGCGTATGCTCAGAATTAGATGACATCTTAATAGTACCATCCAGTTAGAACCAGCTGTTAGCTTATGCCGATGACTCCTTTAATAACCAACGTCTGTTGAGCTGCTCGGTGGCTGCCCTGGAGTAGGAGCTGGGGAAATAACAGTAAACAGAAAAGAAAAAGGCCCTGCCCTCACCTTCTTACATTCTCCTGGGTCGAGGAGGACAATAAACAAATGAAATCGTAACAGACACTGTGTCGCCTTGGGGTAGGTGCTAAGAAGAAAACCAAAGCAGGAAGAGGGGCGGAGTGAAGGAGCCTGAAGAGTGTTCAGAGGGGTGGGTGGGGGGCTCTGACAGGGCGCCAGTCGCGCAGAGACTCACGTGCACCAAGGGAGTGAACCCCACTAGCCACGCATCCCGCTGTGCAGCCACCTTGGTTGTGCATCTGCTGTGCGCACCATACCAGGGAGACGAGGAAGAGCCAGACAGGGTGGCTGTCCGTGGGGAACTCACAGTCTAAGTTGTCTTTTCGGGATTGGCCTTCTGCGGCTATGTTTAGGAACTAGTCTATGGTTAAAATTGGTAGTTAGCCTATAAGCAGGGATGGGGAGACTGGTCCTAATTGAAGTTTTGGGGATTGATGGAGTGAATATTATGGAATAACCATTTCATTGATCAGGTCATTTGGCACAAACATGTTTATTGAGCACCTACCGTGTGCAAGCTGTGGGCTGAGTCATGGGTATGCGGTAAAATACCAGAGGCAGCCTTGTCCTCTTGGAGCTCCTGGGCTAGTTGACAGTATTTGTCAGGGCTTGTGCTTCAGGCCTGGGGTCTGTCTGGACTGGAGGACTGACCCAGCAGAGTTAGGGAATATCTTATGTGCAAAATCAGGGAGCCTGTGTGGTAGGGGTTAAGGGATTAGAGATTAGTTGAGTGAGAATGAGGGCTCACGCTGCCACAGGGTGGTGAGGCCCTTCCAAACAGGAACCCTAAAATGGTTTGAAAACAACATTGTCAGGGAAAAGGTCTGGGAAGTGCATTTCAAGAAGCCCATACCAGGTTTCAGTTTCCAAGTTCTCATGACTTTGTGCAGTTTATCTTGTTACTTTAAAACAGTATCTAATGCATCTTTTACACTTAGTGGTTCTTCATAACGTCTTTTTTTTAATGGGGCTCAGCCTGGATTAGAGATTAAAATCAAGGAGCAGGGTGTGATCCAAATGTAAAAGGAACTGCCCCTGTACTCAGTCAAGCAGGTGTCCCTCAAGCCCTGCCAGGGACGAGGTCCTGACAGTCAGGATCGGTCTCTCTCTGGTAGCATCAAGTCAAGGTTAGGGTCAGTCTTCGGTCAGGGTTAGAGGGTCAGTCTCTGGTCTGAGCTATAGCTCAGTTTGGGTCAGAGTAAAGGGTCAGTCTCTGTCCAGGGTTAGAGGTCAATTACAGGTCAGGGTTCAGGATCAATCTCTGGTTGGTCTTGGGGCAGAGATGATTCTATAGACTGTGGGTTGGTTGGGATCAGTTCATAACCAAGGCTAAGCGTGGGCCTATACCCAGATCTTCTGGAGCCAGAGTAAAGGGAGCAACCCATGAGTAGAAACGAGTTCTCTCAACTTAAAGCTCACAGCCTTGGACAAGAATCAGACCGCAGTCGTGGCTGCCCGGGCACCACGCAGTGTGCACTCGCACCCCGGGCCATCGGCACACACTGCTCACACAGACCCCACGCCTCTGTGCACACACTCCCCCCACTCAGATAGGATGAGGAGGAATTTCACTGTTTTATTCTTGAGGAACTCTCATTTTTACAGACGTAAGAAAGGAGGAGCTTGAATTGGGGGTGGGGGGTGTCTTAGAGGTGATGAGGTCATGCATGAAAGCTGGGGGCAGGTGGGCAGGGTCTCTGCAGAAGATGATGGTACACTATATTTCAGGGAGGCCTACCCCAACTGCACAGTTCTGGAAGCCCGCCCATGTTACAACGTGGCCCGCCTTATGTTCCTCGACGCAGAGAGGTAATGGGGACAGGGACTGGAGGTGCAGGGAGCGGGGGGTGACACCTGAGGGCCCTCTACCCATTGTGGAGGGTGTCTTAGCTGCCACAGAGGAGGCTGGCTCCCTTTCTGGGTGTTTCCTGGGGCATTTGATTTTAATTCAGCCCCTGGAGTGCTTATCAAGTCAGCCCTGGAGAGAGCAAGGCCTAGAGATTAGAGCTGGTTGCAAAAGGAAAGGGGCTCTCCATCCCCAGCCCGCCTGAGGACAGGCCCTTCTTCAGCTACAGTATAAAAAATTAAGGCCAGACTATAAGAAGAATTCCCGACCTTCAAGGGATGGGTAGGGAGACCCTGGGACCCCGGAATGGGGACATGTTTGAACCTTGCATCCTAAACAAACCCAAGAGCACGCTACCCCGGTCCTTAGGGAGTAAACTAGATGGCCCCTGAGCTGGGCTCCCCACCCATCCTCCCAGCTGGTCCCAGCCCCAGCCAGGCAGTATGTGACTGGGCACTTGGGTTCCACAGGAAGAAGGCTGAGCGGGGAAAGCAGTACTTCACAAACCTCCAAAGCAAAGAGAATGTCCGCACTATGATCAACCCCAAGCCCTGTGGCCACCTCTGCTGCTGTGTGGTTCGAGGTTGTGAGCAGGTACGAGGTGGGCTGGCCACGGGGCATGCCCGACCTCGGCTCAGACCTCAGGGCCCCAGAGCTCCTGATGGTACGGGGAGGAACTGGAATGTCCTGAGGAGACAGGCCACAGCAGAGATGGATGCTCTCCATGGTGCATGTCCCACAACCCTGTCAACACACACACACATCATCGGGCCCTGAACGTAAACCCCCAAAGGCAAACTGACTCCCAGAGGAGGTAAGGCCGGAGCAGGAGCCAGTGCCAGGGGCAGGGTGCAGCCCCTCTCTCAGCAGCTTTCCACCTGTTCCTACAGTCCTTGAAGCCCCATTCCCACCATTGGGTTGTCCCCTGTCCCTACAGTGACCAAGTTTTCAAACCCTGAATCAGAAGAGGTCAGCCAAGAGGACAAGTATTGCGCTGTATTTACTGTTGTGTGTTCTGGGGCTCTGTGGCTTTAGGCAAGTTTTTTGGCTGCTCTGTGCCTCAGTTTCCTCATCTGTAAGATGGGGTTCACTGTACCTACCCCATAGGTCCTACCCCATGTGTCATGAGAGACAGAGAGAGCGTAAAGCAGTGCCTGGCCTGTAGGGAGCTCCGGGTCAGTGCCGGCCAGTGGAGGCATCAGAGCTCTGGGTCAGTGCTCGTCCCCTTGGCAGGTGGAGGCCATTGAGTACTACACGAAGCTGGAGCAGAAGCTGAAGGAGGACTACAAGCGAGAGAAGGAGAAGGTGAACGAGAAGCCTCTTGGCATGGCCTTTGTCACCTTCCACAATGAGACCATCACCGCCATGTGAGCCTCCTCCCCGCCTGCCCACCCCGGCCCTAGTCCCCTGTGACCAGCCTAGGGCGCCCAGGCCCCTGCATTCATGGCCAGGTGTCGGCAGTGGGGCCCCTGCCAACTGGTGTTGCAATAACTGCTGTCCATCCCCACAGTATCCTGAAGGATTTCAACGTGTGTAAGTGCCAGGGCTGCACCTGCCGCGGGGAGCCACGCTCCTCGTCCTGCAGCGAGTCCCTGCACATTTCCAACTGGACCGTGTCCTATGCCCCAGACCCCCAGAACATCTATTGGTGAGCAAAGGGCAGGCTTCGTGGGGCCTGGGTGGGCTCCAGTGGGTAGGGGAGAGGGGAAGGAGGTCCCAGGTGTCACCAGTAGGGCATCCAGTCCCTGGAGTGACCGCCTCCCCTGCCTTCCCAGGGAGCACCTCTCCATACGCGGCTTCATCTGGTGGCTGCGCTGCCTAGTCATCAATGTCGTCCTCTTCATCCTCCTCTTTTTTCTCACCACCCCGGCCATCATCATCACCACCATGGACAAGTTCAACGTCACCAAGCCTGTGGAGTACCTCAACGTGAGTCCCTATCCCACCCCAGCCCACCACTCTGTGTTGTCTCAAGCCACAGAAATCAGGGCCCGAATCCCTCCTGGCGGCTGGGGGGAACTAGGACACCTCCTGCCCAGCCCAGCCCAGCCCAGCCCCACCAAAGAGCCCCCACACAATCATGCACTGCAAATCCCACTGTGTGCCTCCCTTGGGTTCCTCACCACCGTCTCCAAGGAGAGGCCACCCTTGCATGTGCACACGCCTAGAGAGATACCAGTAAAGAGAGAGCCCAGGCCCAGTCCTAACTGACCATGTCACCTTGGATAATTCCCTTCTCGTCATCCCTCATTCTCCCCAACAGAAGAATGGAAGGTTCAGACTAGGCAGTTGGCTTCCAAACTTAGAGCCTTTATCAAACGAAATCTTACCTGAAATCCCATATGGAAAAGCAATGCTGCACAGATGGCAGTACAGTGGGGGGGGAGGGGGGGGAGGGCACTTCACCTGGTCTCCCTTCACCCCTCCTGCCACACGGTTCAAAGGAAGATAGTTTGAAAGTCACCGAATGATTATCACACAATACATAAGACCTAAACTTTCTGGGTTCTAATCCCCACTCCACTGCTTAGTAGCTGGGTTAGCCAGTAATCCTCATAAAATAGGATAATGTTGTGAGGAATACATGTAAAGTACATGATCGGTGTTTAGCACATAGGAGTGCTAGCCAGCAAATGCTAATATTTTTCACCCTGGGGTTGCAAATATGGCCCTGGCCCCCACCCTCAACCCTTGGCCTCCAGATGTTCTGGACTTCCAACCCGGGGCCCTGGGAGCCGTGGGGCCCAGGGCTCGGTAGGGGAGGGGCAGGTAGGCAAAGCAAGCTGGGTCCTATGCGCTGCCCTCGCCTGACTCATCCCGCCCCATGTCCCCCTGCAGAACCCCATCATCACCCAGTTCTTCCCCACCCTGCTGCTGTGGTGCTTCTCGGCCCTGCTCCCCACCATCGTGTACTACTCTGCCTTCTTCGAAGCCCACTGGACACGGTGAGACACCTCCACATACGTGGCACCTTGCTGTGGCCCCCTAGAGGTACACCCATGCCATTGGACAGCCCTTTGCCATTTTGGCTCCCTTCCCTGGGGATCCCAGAGCTTGCAGGAAAGGCGTGGTGTCAGCATCCTCACCTTGGGAGGCACCCCCCTTCCCAGGGGACCCTCCAGGGACACTGTGTTGTCTGGGGAACAGCATGAGGGCTGGCTCCCCTGACCTCTGCCCCTGTGCCCCCTGCCCCAGCTCCGGAGAGAACAGGACTACCATGCACAAGTGCTACACCTTCCTCATCTTCATGGTGCTGCTCCTGCCCTCGCTGGGACTGAGCAGGTGGGTTCAAAGAGAAGGGATGGGAGCTGGGGTGGGACTCGCAGGATGGGGTAAAGAAGCAGTTCAGCCTCCCATGTCCCCCACCAAACCAAGGACCCCATGTCCCGGGGGCATCCTCAGAGGCTCTTGGCAGGGACTCCCCATGCCTATCCCAGCCCCCACCGCACCTTTCCTCCTCTCCAGCTTGGACCTCTTCTTCCGTTGGCTCTTTGACAAGAAATTCTTGGCTGAGGCAGCTATTCGGTTTGAGTGAGTGGCCGGGGCCCCCAGGGAAGGAGACTGCATGGGGGGGGGGGTATGCCTGAGAGACACTTCCTTCCCCATGGGCGGTGCAGTAAGGATCCCTGCCCCTGCGGTGGGGAGGAAGAGGAGCTTACGCCACAGGCTGGCAGGATCATCCCAAAGGACTCACAGGGTGTCTCAGGTGTATACCTGGGGGTTTCCCTGGGGCTGTGTTGGGTCTCACTCCAAGGTCACCCTGAAGGTTTCTTTGAGGCCCAACTCGGGGTTTCTGTGAGGGTTGTAGGATGAGCTCTGGGAGCCTGGAGGTTTGGAAAAGAGTATGTAGTGGGATCTTGGGCATGCTCTGGGAGTGACTTGCGGGTTCCTAGAGGTATCCCTGAGGGTCCCTGGAGCCCACACTTTTGAGTACCTATGGGGCACTCTAGGGCTCACACTTCGGGGCACTTACAGGGCCCAAGTTCAGGGAGCACCTCTCAAGTTTCAGGGTGCTATTCGTAGGGGTGACTGTGAAGTCTTTTCTGAGGCCCCCTCTCTGGGAATCCCTGTGAAGATGCCCTGGGGGACACGTGCCGCAGCTGTAATGTGGTGCAAGCTCCAGGGGTCTTGCTCAGGACCATCTGGAGTAACCTTGGGCTCACACTTACGGTGTCACGAGCATCCTGAGCTCTTCCCTCTGAAGATCTCCAGGGGAGAGTCTCTAGAGCTTGTGTTCTGGAGGTGACTTTGGGTTAAGGCCTAAAGGGGAGAGCCTTTTTGGTATTCCTGGGGCCTCAAGGATCTTTGGGGGTTTTCCAGGGTTGCCTATGGAGATCTCGGGCAGTCATACCCTGAATACTGGTGTCCTTAGGGGTCTCAAGCACTCTGCTCATGGGTCTTTATGGGGCACAAGTTCTCAGGGCACCCCTGGGCTCACAATCTAAGGTCACATCCATGCGCACTGCAGGTGTGGGAGGTGTCTGTTATCACTCTGGCATCTGCCTCTGGGGCTCTCACTCTGGGGGGACTGGGGCACCCAGGTACTCAAAGGGGTGAGCTGGGAACACATGGCTATTCAAAAGGTATGTTGGGGATGAAAGTGTGGTGCCTGTCATGCTGGCAGTGGGCAGGCAGCCGCCCAAGGGTGCAATGCTGGAGCACCTGGTGCCCGTAGGTGCGTGTTCCTGCCCGACAACGGCGCCTTCTTCGTGAACTACGTCATTGCCTCAGCCTTTATCGGCAACGCCATGGACCTGCTACGCATTCCAGGCCTGCTCATGTACATGATCCGGCTCTGCCTGGCGCGCTCGGCCGCCGAGAGGCGCAACGTGAAGCGGGTAACGGCCTTGGGGCCGCAGCGGCTCGCACAGCGCCCCCTGGTGGGCCCAACCAGGAACGGCGGCAGCGTGCTAGGGTGTGGGGCTTATGGGCGCTGAGAGAGCCTAGTTCTGTGGCCCTGCGTTATCCCCTTACCATCTGGGCCTCGGCTTTCCCGTATGTACAGCGATGGGTCGACACAGACAACCCTGAAGGCCCTGGCCAGTTCTGACAGTCTAGTGTTCTGTGGTGGGAATTGGGGGAGATCCAGGTCCCTACACCTAGGGTCCCTGGGTTCTAACCCCAGACGAGGGCTCTGGGCATCCCATTCCCAAGCCTACCTCTCTGCCAGTCCCTGATCCCTTGCAGGCCCCTCCCCGCGCCCTGTAACTGTCCACCCTGACCTCCTTCTCAGCCACCGCTCCTCTCTCCCTCTGCTTTGCCCTGCCCTGCCCTGGACATGGGGGCTCCTTTTCCCCTACTGCTTCTCTCCTGGCCCCCTCTCCTTTCCCACCTGCCCTGTGCCCCTCCGGTCTGCCCCTCCCCTCCCTGAGCCACCCTCCTGCCCATCTCCCCCCCAGCATCAGGCCTACGAGTTCCAGTTTGGCGCAGCCTACGCCTGGATGATGTGCGTCTTCACGGTGGTCATGACCTACAGTATCACCTGCCCCATCATCGTGCCCTTCGGTAGGCGCCGCCGCGCCGGGACCTGGGCCCTGCTCGGGGGGACCCAGAACCTTGCCCCTCCCACTCTAGTAAGGCAGGCCGCCCCGAGTGGACAGGGCCCTGGCTGGGAGACCGGCCCCTTGGGCCTCCCGCCCGGTTCCTGGCTCAGTCTGGGACCCGGCCTGGGGGGAGGAGGGGAAAAGCCATCTCAGCTCAGGCCGAACCCCTGGGCAGAGTCACCCCAACATGACCATACTTGCCTACACCAAGGCCTTTACTCAATGGGATATACTGGGACACACGTCGCATGCCCACTGAGGTGTTCACACGTACACACCCCTTCCCCGGGACCCATGAGCACATTTGCACACGGCCCTATAAACTCAGGAAAGACCTTCAGACTCCAGGGTGGGGCTGGGTCCTTGCCGCTCCTGGCAGTGCCCTACCACCTAGCTGGGCGGTGTGATTTAGGCAGGTCCCTCTTCCTCTGAAATTTAGCCGTCTCCAACTCTTCTCCCCGCTAGTGGACTCTACTTTCTCCCCTGATAACATCCTAACCCCTTAACCACCCTCCCTGGTTGTTGAAGGCTCCAAACTCCCAAACTAACCTTGTCCTCATCCGAAAGTTCCATTCCCTCGGTCTCCTGGAAAGTAGAACTTACCGCCTAATTTATACTCATCTGTTTAGAACAGGGGTAGAAAAAAACAGTATGGATGTTAACAGTGTGCTTGTTGATCCAAATGAGTGGACTCCTAATAGTAGAATTGCTGCTGAGGGGCTGCAGGACGAGGGGTTGAAGCAGGGGAAGCTGAGCTCTGGTCCTGCTGGGGGCTTGAGGCAGGAGAGAAGGGAGGCCAGCCCTTGGGCAGCCTCGGAAGGACCAGGACAACCTGCGGTGGACACAGTGGTCTATCGGCACTGGTTCCAAGGTCAGGGCCCATGTGGCTTCTCCCAGGGCTCATGTACATGCTGCTGAAGCACCTGGTAGACAGGTACAATCTCTACTACGCCTACCTGCCGGCCAAGCTGGACAAGAAGATCCACTCGGGGGCTGTGAACCAGGTGGTGGCCGCACCCATCCTCTGCCTCTTCTGGCTGCTCTTCTTCTCTACCATGCGCACGGGTGAGGGCCCCCTCCCTCGGGAAGCTAGGGTGGGGGCAGAGGGAACGCCCTCCAGAGTCAAGGCAGAGCAGGCACCAGGAAGGTCCATGATAGCAAGAGGCTGCAGACAAGGGGCCTGGGAGAGGCTGCAGCACGTGGGAGCCTGGGACTACATTCAGAAGGTAGCAAAATGGGGTCGGGGGGCCCAGAGAAGAGGTGGCAGCCCCATTCTTTGCCCCTCCATAACAGGGTTCCTAGCCCCCACGTCCATGTTCACGTTCGTCGTCCTGGTCATCACCATTGTCATCTGTCTCTGCCACGTCTGCTTCGGACACTTCAAATACCTCAGTGCCCACAACTACAAGGTGTGGGGCGAGGGGGGCCAGGGGATGTCTGAGGGCAGAAGCTCAAGGGTGTGCAGGGGGTGAGGTCAGGGGCAATGGGTGCCAGAAGGGTGTGAGGTCGTGACTGCGGCTGAGGCAAAGGGCACTCCTCCCAATCCCTGACTCATTCTGGGCCCCTCAAGATTGAGCACACAGAGACTGATACCGTGGACACCAGAAGCAATGGACGGGCCCCCACTGCTGCCGCTGTCCCCAAATCTGCGGTAAGTGCCCCACTCCATGGCCAAGGGTGGAGAGGGGCCTCTGAGACTCAGCCCCAAAGCTGGGTATCCCATTATCCTTCAGAAAGGAGAGCCCATTCCCCATCCTGCTGTTGGGGGGAATGGGGGCAGAGAGACCTGGCTTCACAGGGCTGCCACAAGGGGCAGCTGCCCACCCGCATGCCTTGCTCCTTTCCCCCTTCAGAAATACATCGCTCAGGTGCTGCAGGACTCAGAGGGGGATGGGGACGGGGGTCCTGGAAGCTCAGGAGACGAGCCCCCGTCGTCCTCGTCCCAAGATGAGGAGCTGCTGATGCCACCTGATGGCCTCACGGACACAGACTTCCAGTCTTGCGAGGACAGCCTCATAGAGAATGAGATTCACCAGTAAGGGGAGGGCGGGGCCCTGGAGGCCACACCCTGCCCCACCCCCCAGCCCCCCACGGACACTAAAAAAAATGAAACACTAATAATTTATTAGATCTAAAGCCCCTTCCTCCCCCATCCCCTGCTTTCATTAAGGTATTTAAACCTGGGGTTTTGCTGCTCTCCCACATCACGGAGTGGGAGACGGAGACCCCAACCTCAGTGAGGAGAGCCCCGAGCCGGTCCCGGGGCAGAGGGCTGTGGACATAACTTCCCCAAGATCAGTGCCCCCCCCCCCCCAGGCTGCTAGTGTGGTCAGGAAATGGTTAATGAGAGCCAAGATGGGTACCTGGTGCCATGGCTGGAGACCTGGGGGGGTTGTGCAGGTGGATCAGGGCAGCCCCCAGTTCTTTCCTCCCCCCAAGTACCCCTGGGATCTGGCACTCCAGGGAAGTGGAGCCTCCAGCCCCAAAGGGTTGCATGAGAGGGGAGGGGATGCTGAGTGGGAGGGAGAGTCAGGCCCGAACCGGGGGTGACCTGGGGTGGGGGGTGGCATAGCTGACACTGGAAAATGGGTTTTTGCACTGGTTTTTTTTTTCTTTTTTTTCTTTAAAATAAAAATGGAAAGAAAAGCTCTGAGGCAGGTATATGGTTTGTGCTGCTGCCCTGGACACATGGCAGGGGTCCCACCACCATTCTGTGGGTGTGGAAAAGCTGTTTGTAGTCCCCACATGATCCTGGACTGGAGACTTCAGGGTGGGGCCGGGGGAGGGAAATTTCTGGGGAGGGGCCTGCTGGGAAAACGCTGCCCTTCTTCCTACACCTGTCAGCTCTGCCTCTACCCCTTGCACTGACGAAATTGTGAGACCACTCAGACAGAGGGACAGGGACACAGGTTAACATTCTGAATCCCCGAGAGCCACACAAAACAGATTCAATGGAGACAGGCCATGAAAAGCCACAAGTTCTACACTAGTCCCAGAAGGCTTCCTGGAGGAGGAAGATCCCACACAGCGGCTTCCAGGAAGGGGTTCAACAGCTGCTCTGGAGGGGAGAGGCAAGAAAAGAGGGCCACAGTAGTCCAATTCTGTCATTTGTTGTCAACATCACTACATTTTATTGAGTGGCTATTGTGTGCCTGGGATTATGCTAAATGATTATCACATGCTTTAAAGCATTTACGCAGAGAGCTTGCTTGAGTGAGGCAGGGGTTTGCTGTGAGGATTACATAAGAGACGTCAAGTGTTCGCTTGGCCTAGTGCCCGGCACGTGGTAAGCACCCAATAAACATCAACTATTATTAATACTACGATCATTAACCACACCTACAGAGTAGGTGTGCTTTTGCTCGTTTCGTGAACGAGGATGGAAATCACAGGGGGAGCTTAGGGTGTGCCCAAGGTTACGGCCCGGGGGCAATCTTAAAAGGCCCTGCTGAGCGTCTCAGTGAGCTGGTCCCCAGCACACCAGTCCCTTACCCCTCAGGAGAGTCCAGAGCCCTCCCCAAGGAGCCCCCTCCCCACCCTCCGTCAAATCTTACTCGCCCCATAAGACCCAACTCAAATTCACCTACTCTAAGAAACTTCCTGTAATGGCTGTCGCCCACCCTCTGGAGGCCCACAGAGCCATGTGGTCACCTCCTTTCCCCAACACACACAGAAGAATACACACTGTGCGTGCAGCAGGAGCCAAGAGACATGGACGCCAGCTCTGGTTCCGTCACTAACTTCCTGTGCGACCCCGGGAAAGCCAACTCTCCTCTCTGGACCTGTTCCCTCATAAATAAAATCAGGAGGTAGGACCAGGTAACCCCTAAAGCCCTGGAGTGCCCTCTTACCCACCCACCACCTACCAGCAGGATCCCCCCACCAAAAATCAATGAGCTAAGGAACTCCCAGAGGGGAGAAGAGAGCACAGTGGAGGAGAAGCAGGTATCATAAAGGCCTGCACACCGTCAACTAGAAACAACGAACAGTGGGGACAGCAAAGGAGGTAAAAAGCCTGATAGCGATTGCCCAGGTGCCAGCTAGGGGCAGGGAGCAAAGAGATGCCACCTGCACACAAGCACTGTTTGGAGGGCCAGTGTTTCCTGCTGGCTGGCTGTGGGCGGCGCGTGGGCCAAATACAACCGAGACGAAGGCTGGACGGTCCTGGCCTCTGCCTTCACGCGTAGATCAGATCTACAGATTTGTGAAATGAGTCCCAAAGTCCCAGGGCTGCAAGAGCCGCCAGGCCAAGGGCGGGGGACCGGGGGTCAGGCTTTAAGAAGCAGCCGGGAGCCCTGACTGGTGTGGCTCAGTTGGTTGGGTATCATCCTTTGCAAAGCAAAGGGTTGCTGGTTTGATCCTCCATCAGGGGCACATGCCTGGGTTGTGGGTTCGGTCCTGGGTCAGGGCACATACAAGAAGCGGCCAATTGCTGTTTCTCTCTCGCACTGACATTTCTCCCCTTCTTCCCCCCTCTCTAAAAATAAGTAAATAAAATACTTTGGGGTCGGGGGGAAAGAAGCAACCAGGAGTGATTTGAACCAAGCACCTTGGCTCATGCAGGCCCCTCAGGACTCCTGAAGCCTGTTTCTATACAGATGGACAGACACATCACTGTCACTTGCCGGCCAAGCCCCACTGTCTCTCTGGTTCATGGCCTGGACAGACCGCGGCCTGGGACTCTGGTCAGCCTAGACCTCTCAGCTCCTCACTGCCCACATGCCTGCCCTTCCCTTGGGGGAGGGTCTCCCCTAACTCCACCTCACAGGGTCTTCTAGAAGGACCTGAGCTGAAAGCCAAGTTAAAGTGTTTTCACATGTGAAACTCCAGGTAATACCCAAACAGCAGATAGAGCAAAGGTCCCAGGAGCGCCCCGCCCCAGGGTGGGAGGCTGTAATAGAGGAGAACGCCTGCTCTCGCCCACACCTTCCCCCTGGCACCTCTTCATGGGCAGAACCCAGGTCAAGAGGTGGAATTACAACACAGTCATTTGAGAAACATTTCCTGAGCAGGGACTGAGTGCCCAGCTCTGTGCTGGGTGCTGCAAAGGAACCAAGAGGCACAGCGGTGGAATCACTGAAGGAAGATGGAGGCCCCTGGGAGCCCCAAAGTCCACCTGACTTCCTCTCTTTACAAGTCGGGCCAGCAGATGATAGTGGATAGGAGATGAGGCTTTAGGTTCAGATCCTGGCTCAACTACTTACCAAGTGTCTCATACCTCTCAAAAAGGAGAACTCTTGTCCTTTACACACAAAGCACTTCTGACACCAAATGTGCGGGCGCTTTTCCTGCACCGACCAGCTCTCCAACCCTCCAGGTACCAGCGGGCATCCTACAATTCAATTCAGCTCTGACACTGTCCACCTGAAGGCAGATAGAGTCAGGTCCCATGGGTTAAGGGCTCAACCCCACAAGACTGCCCTTGCTTCAGACACAAATCACAAGTCCTGGGTTGTCACCTGTACTTCTGACTGACCGTCTATGAATAGGGTTTCCCATGATCCCCTTCTCAAGTTCAATAATTTGCTATGATGCCTCACAGAACTCAGGGACACACTTGCTTACATTTAGCAGTTTACTATATAAGGATATGACAAAGGGTACAGATAAAGAGTCAGATGGAGAAGCACAGAAGGTGAGGCCCAGAAGGGACCACAGAACTCCTGTCCCTGCAGAGCTGGGATATGCCCCCCTCCCAGCATGTGGCTGTGTCTCCAACCCAGGAGTGCTCTGAACCTGTTATTTTAGGGGGGTTTATGGAGGTTTCATCATAGAAGCATGATCAATTTTTCTTTTCACTTCTTTGATTTTATGCCTTTTTCTCTTACAGTGAAAATACTGGCCCTGACCAGTGTGGCTCAGTGGGTTGGGCATCATCCTGTAAGCCAAAAGGTCACTGGTTTGGCTCCCAGTCAGGGCACATGCCTGTGTTGTGGGCCAAGTCCCCGGTAGGGGGCATGCAAGAGGCAACCAATCAATGTTTCTCTCCCTCCCTTCCCCTCTCTCTAAAAATAATTAAATAAAAGCTTTAAAATAAAAAAGAAAGAAAATATTGGTTCCTGGTGACAATAGCATTGTAACATACTTACTGTTTCTACAACAGTTGTCCCCCTCATCCATGGGGAATGTGTCCCAAGACCCCAGTGAGTGGATGCCTGAAACTGCAGACAGTACTGAACCCTATATATCCTGTTTTTTCCTATACACAATAAAGTTTAATTGATAAATTAGGCACAGTAAGAGATTAACAACAATAACTGAAAATAAAATAGAACAAATACAACAATATACTGTATTAAAAGTTATGTAAATATAGCCCTGGCTGGGTTGCTCAGTTGGTTGGAGCATCATCCCATACGCTTTGGGTTCAATTCCCCATCAGGGCACATACCTAGGTTGCAGATGAGGGGCATATATGGGAGGCAACCAGTTGATGTTTCTCTCTCCCTCTCAAAATATGTCTCTAAAAATCAATAAACATATCCTTGGGTAAGGATTAAAAAAATAGTTATGTCGCCCTGGCTGGTGTGGCTCAGTGGATTGAGTGTCAGCCTGCAAACCAAAGGGTTGCTGGTTTGATTCCCAACCAGGGCACCTGCCTGGGTCGTGGGCCAGGTCCCCAGTGTGGGGCATGTGAGAGGCAACCACTCATTGATGTTTCTCTCCCTCTCTTTCTCCTTCCCTTCCCCTCTCTCTAAAAATAAAATAAAATCCTAAAAAAAAAGTTATGTAAATGTAGTCTCTCTATCTCCCCCTGATGACTGAGAGAGCTACTAAGTGATTAACAGGCATCATTAACATCTACATTAGTGATTTTCAACCTTTTTCATCTCATGGCACATGTAAACTAATTACTAAAATTCTGCAGCACATCGAAAAATATTTTTGCTGACCTGACAAAAACATAGGTACAGTTTTGATTTATTCACACCAGATGGCTATTGTTGTGTTGTCCATTGTCACATTTTTTAATTTGACAATCTAAGGGAAAAGAGGTCAGTGCCCCTGACTAAATTGTCAGGTATTGCATGTTGCAAAAATTCTTGTGGTACATTGGTTGAGAAACGCTAGTCTACATCATAGGGATGATTCAGGTCCTGGGTTTAACTTCCACCTCTGTTGTCTCTATTCCTTTTCTTTCTTCTTTCTGTATGTAGCTACTTTTCTTTTTTTTTTTTAATGTTTTATTTATTGATTTGAGAGAGACAGAGAAACATCGATTTGTTGTTCCATTCATTTATGCATTTATTGGTTGCTTCTTGTATGTGCCCTGACTGAGGATCGAACCTGCAACGTTGCCATATCAGGACAATGCTCTAACCAACCGAACTACCTGACCAGGGCTCGTGACTGCTTTTCATTTGATGCTTTTTTTTCCTTCCATCTTGTGTTCAGGCATGACAGATTATTAACTCAATCTCCAGCCCCACTCCCTTTCACTGAAGGATGGAGGTTGGGGCTGAAAGTCCTAAACTTTTAATCATCGCTTAGTCTTTCTGGTGACCAGCCCCCATCCTGAGGTTATCCAGAAAGCCTCCAAGAGTCACCGCATTTGAACAAAAGATGTTCTTATCACTCAGGAAACTCTAAGGGATTTAGGAGCTGTGTGTCAGGAACCAGAGCAGAAACCAAATACATATTTTCTGTTATGTCACATCTGGATCTCACTTTCCTCATCTATAAAAATGGAAATAACAGCACCATGTACTTGAGCTGTTTAAGGATTAAAGAAGTAAAAAGTTCTCAGTCTGGTGTTCGGCACATAATAAGAACTTAATAAACTTATTTATATTCTCACAGATGAGGAAACGGAGACCCACAAAGTGTGGAAGGGAGGACTTGCTGAAGGTCCACTTGGAACAAGGCTATGGAATTCCATTCGGTTGTCTGAGCATCTGCCCCACACCTGATGCACCGCCTGGCAGGGCTGAGGAGCACCAGGCAACCTCGACAGTATCCGTCTTCAACAGCGCTACATTCTGTACTGTAAAACTGTACTATAGAGCAGAATTCCCAGCTCAGAGTTCACTCCTTCCCATGGAGAGGCATGACAGTCAGGCCGGTGGCCGAACCATGCCAAGGAGAGTGTTATGACTGGAACTGTGTCTCCCCCCAAAAATAGGTTAAAGTCCTAACCCCCAGTACCTCAGCAGGTGACTTTATTTGGAAATAGGATCATTACAGAAGTAATGAGTTAAGATGATGTCATACTGGAATAGGGTAGGTCCCTAAACCAATACAACTGGTGTCTTTGTAAGAAGAGGAGAGAGCCCTGGCTGGTGTGGCTCAGTTGGTTGGAGCGTCATCCCATGGCCATAAGGTTGCGGGTTCAGTTCATGGTCAGGGCACATACCTAGGTTGTGGGTTTAATTCCGGGCCCAGGTGCATATGGGAGGTAACTGACTGATGTTTTCTTCTCACATCGATGTTCCTCCCTCTCCCATTCTCTTAAAAGGAAGGAGGAGGAGAGGAGGAAGAGGAGGAGGTGGAGAAGGAGAGGGAGAGGAAGAGGAAACGGAGGAGGAGAGAGGCACAGAGAACGCCATGTGAAGACACAGAGGTACGGAGAACGCTGTGTCAGGAGAAAAGTGGCTCTAGGAAATGTGGAGGCTTTCGGGATAAAAAGTCAGGTCGGGGTGTCAGGGATAGCCCTTCTTGGAAGCTTTGGGCTGAAGTAGAGGGACTAGGACTTGTCCTGATTGCATATACAGGGTGGGCCAAAGGCAGGTTTACCATTTTGAGTACACAAAACATGGAGTTTATTCTTGTATTATTATTTATTAATTATTGTATTATTTTCCATACCAACAACTGTAAACCTCCTTCTGCCCCACACGGTACAATGAGGAGAGGTTGCCTGGCAGAGGCCACCTGGAGTGGAGGTGCTGAGTCTCCCATCCTTGCAGGAAAATGGCCCTCAAGCTGGTGGGTGGGCACCAAGCAGATTGAAAGGGGCTACATCCCTGACAGCACCAGCCTGTGGGGGACCAGAGGGAAGGAGTAGAAAAGAGAAAGGCAGCTGTTAAAATGTGTCACTGACCTAGGAACCCCACCGCAATTGGAGAATTCTGGGTAGGAGTGGGGGTGGGGGTCCTCCTCCCCTCCCCCCAGAACCTTCAACTGTCAAGCACCATACTAGCCACCAAAATGCTGTACTCCTCAGGTAGGCACTGGTGGGGGCTTGCCTGACTCCGGTACCTCTACAGGCTATGGCCTCCCCCAAGAAAGGGACCGTGTCCCCTCAAGGGTGACTCTTGATCAGGCTGGACGCTCCCGGGGAGCAGGAGCTGAGCCCCTTCCTCGGACAGTTTGGGGAAACACAAGCTGCTGCCGCTCAGGCCACAGGGGCCCTTTCTCCTGGTCTTGTTGGAGAGAGGAGAGGGGTCGGTCACCCACTGTCACGGCCGTCTGGGGAAAAGGCTTGCATGAGGGAAGCCCCAGCAACAAAGAAATAAAGCTCAGGGAGCAGAGAGACCCCCTCCCCAGCCTAGAAAAACAAGCCCTCAGTGCAAAAAGTCTGGATCCTAAGAAGGCCAAAGGGGCAGGCGTAATTACTCCCAGTCCGATGAGGGAGACAAGACACACACCAGGACAGAAAGCTTCGTATCCATTCAGGCCCCGGCCATCTGTCTCCTTCCCACAGCCTGCCTTGTCTGTCCGTCTGTCTGTCTGTCTGTCTGTCTCAGTTTGCCCATGGCCCTACTTAGCCTGCATGACAGGGCTTGGGCCTGTCGCTTTCTCTGGAGGCATTCTGATAATTACTGTGACGTGTGTGTGAGTGTGCATGTGCGAGACAGAGAAAGAGAGAGGCAGAGTCGTCCTTGCCAGCCACTGAGTCGCAAACTCTGATCCAGGGGCTAGAGATACAGGATCTCAAGCAAGATGTGCAATCGGGAAGGCGAGCGATGGTTTCTTGAGCTAGGTGATGACCAGGGGCAGAGGGCGCCAGGGAAATGAGGGAAGCGCGATTTAACCTTCATGGCCTTGTCGGCCCCCAATGTTCTCTTGGCACTAGCACCTCCTATGACCACCCAGACCCCCAGGAGAGCTCTGCACACTCACTCCTGGAGACAGCCCGGGCATAGAGCAGTTCACCTCACCATGTGGGTGTCATTGGCATTTGCTTAACCCAGGTTTCTCAACCTCAACATTCGACATTTGAGGCAGGATAATTGTTTGTCGTGGGGGCCATCCTATGCGCTGTAGGGTGTTTAGCAGCAGCTGTGGCCTTTACCCATGGGATGCCAGCAGCACCCCAACCCCACTCCCCAGTTATGACAAACAAAAATGTATTTAGACATTCCCAAGTGTTCCCTGGGGGCATGACCCTCCCCAGTTGATAACCACTGCCCTAACTTCTTTGGGCCCTGGGCTGCTCCTTGGTCAGACGAAACAGTCATTCCTGTCATGCCAGCCACGCTGATAAGGACCAAGTAACGAAACAAACAAGTTGTCAATTCTCATCCCTCTCCGCCGTGTTCTGCGCCTTCCTCTCTGGACCCACCTCATCTGAAGGAGGCGCCACTGCGTATCCGCCACAGGCCTCCCTCCACAACCTTTCCCCTGGCTCTTTAGGTGAAGAAATAAGCCACATAGCCGCTCCCACACACACACACACACACACACACATTTCACAGACACACACACGTTCCACAGACACACTCACACTTTATACGCACACATATTTCACATACAATCACACTTCACACTTCACACACACACACACATATTCTAAACACATACACTTCACCCACTTACACACTCACACTTCACAGACATATACTCACACACTTCACACACTCATATTCTATACACGCTCACACCTCGCACACACACTGCATAGACACATGTGCACATATTCCAGACACACACATTCACAGATACACACGCATATTCCATAGACAGACATATTACACACACACACACACACACTATTCCTTTTCCTCCAGTCTGAGGGAGTGGGAAGGAGCGACTAAGAGAAGCCCAGAGGGCTTGGGTTGGAAGAGACACAGTGGAGGGAAAGGGCAGGAGGGAGAACTCCCAGATCTGGCTCCACCCACCCACTTCCCTGCTCCCCAGCCCTGACTCTCCCAGAACCAGGATCTCACAGTGCACTCCACCCTCAGGGGAGTGGGTGAGCTTAGAGCAGATAAAAGGAGGCAGTCACTCCCCCAGAACCTCCCTGATCATCCCCAGCCCAAGTGGCCTCTTTCCCTGGTACCGTCTCCCTGTCTCCATGGCCCACAGAGCAGACTCCTAGGAGGGACAGCCCAGCGACGGTCTTCTCAGAGTTCCACATCAGGGAGTGTTCACTTCTGACTCCTCAGGGCCCAGCACAGAATAGATACTCCCAAAAGGGGCCTGGGATGAGTTCTGGTCAGCTCCAAGGAGCTCGAACCTAGTGGCAGAGACAGATAAGCACACAGGTGCTCCTGATATGTTGAGCGTGTTTGTTGCGCTTCTTATGATCAGTAAGTCCTATGAAGGAGGGGTGTGCAGGGCAGGTGTGGCCTCAAGGAAATTCAACCTCTCTGTGCCTCTGTTTCTCCTTCTATATCAGGGAGACGATGATAAACCTAACCAAAAGGTGTTATGAGGATTCAATGATGCATAAAAAGTGTTTATAATCCAACACAAGTCCTCAAACACCATTAACTATTATTTTTATAAACGTTATGTAAATGCTTATTACTTTTCTTATTAGGCTCTGTGGAAGAGGCAAAGGACAGGACCCCAAGACTTTCTTCAGCAAATTCACCCTAATCATTATAGCCAATGAACTTTCCTTAGTGGGGCTGGACACTTCCAGACCCCTGGTACCCCAAGAGGACCCAAGAGAGGTCCTTGTGCTGTGGCCAGTACCTCTGGTCATTGCCCATACCAGTACCCTGGCTTCCCTGGGCTAAGCTTCCCTGAGCTCTTTTTGGTGCCCAGCTGAGGCATGGCCTGTGCGCAGTGCTGGGTCAGAGCCTACAGGTCCCACCATTTACTGAGCACCAGCTCCCTAATGGAAAGGAAGGTCCCATGGGTGAGCCACGCATTCATCTATCCCTTCGCAGGATCGTGTTGGGCCCTCTTCCTGTGAAGAAACTAAGA
Source organism: Mormoops blainvillei (assembly GCA_004026545.1). Taxonomy (NCBI): domain Eukaryota; kingdom Metazoa; phylum Chordata; class Mammalia; order Chiroptera; family Mormoopidae; genus Mormoops; species Mormoops blainvillei. The sequence goes on along the minus strand of PVJD01008325.1, from coordinate 3,924 downwards.
TACAGAAAACTTCTCCTTTCAAGGACCTGCCAGGGAACAGCATTCAAAACATTTATTGAGCACCCAGTCTGTGCTCAATACAGACGCAAACACAGTAGACAAAATTCTGTCCTCATGAGCTTTCACTGCAGTGAGGGCAGCAAATAATGAACAAAGTATATAGCATACTGAGGACTAGCGTGGGGCAGGGAGTTGGGGGAGCAGTGCAGGAGAGAGAAAATAGATTTGCAAATATAAATGAAAAGTTTCTACAGTGCGAGGCATTCATTCATTCATTCATTCATCCACTGAAAGACTTTCTGAGCCCCTGCCAGGCCAAGCACTGTGTGAGACAGAGGAAGCCCAGTGGTGAATCTGGGCCCCCATCTCCACCCTCAGGAGCTCACATGGGTCAACCCAGAGCAGGCGGACGGTGATGGGTGTCATAACGAAGGAAAAGTGTTGAACACTCAGGTGGCCCCAAACTGCGGGAACATAGCAGGGGAGGCTCCACCGAGGAGGTGGCATTGAGCAAGGACTAGAAGGCCTAGTAGGCCTTTTCCCAGTGGACAAAGTATGTGCATAGGATCAGGAATGATCCCTGGTGGAGACACCGAGATGGAAACAGCGCAACACAGCTGAACAGAGGCAGCCCGTGCCCGAAGGCGCTGGCCGGACAGTGTCAGCTTGATTTGGGTTTGTCAGGCTAACCAGAGAAGACAACAGAGGTCGCTCCTGGACCTAGGGAAGTCCCAAGGAGGCACTGATGTGGGATGAGAGAAGGGTTTCGCTTGGTGGGAAGAGTAAGGGGGTATCAGATTAGGTCAGCCCCAAATGGCCTGTGATCCCCTTAGTTGAGGGGGATGGCCCTGGCTCCGCAGGCCTTCCTGCTGAGGAGAGGCACCTCCCTCAGGAGGCAGCGTAAGAGTGAAGGTCGCGGGCCTACTCTGGGGTCGGCACTCAGACCCAGTCCTAGGCCCAACCCTCATTCCGTGACCTTGGGCAAGCTACTTGACCTCTGGGCTCCGGTTTCCTCTTCTGGTGAGTGGAGATATTGCATGGCCCTATCTTAGGGCCCAAGTGCCAGGCACAGAGCGGCTTGGAGCTCAGGACTCAGCCCTGCTGTTACAACTCTTCTTGTGTGTCAGCTGAGGAGAAAAATGGGGCCCCTGCTCTTGCCTCTGAGGCACTCAGCCCTCTGTGGGCTCGGTCTCACCTCTGGACGGCACTTCCCTGTAGCTGCCCCCCTTCCTGTCCTCATTCAGATTCCTCCCACAGGCTGACCCAAACTGGGCTCTGTTTAATTTAGAACCACATTTTGCTCCCCTCCCTCTAAGCCCCTCCTTATTGCAGAGTCAGCTGAGTGTACGGGGAGACCGAGGGGGGATGGTCCCAAGGCCAAAGAGGGTAGGACTACGGCTTCAGACTTGACCTCAGCTCTGTGGTCTCACCCGCTCCTCTTCCTCCTTCACGTTCTTCCCCTGGGCCCACTGCTGGTGACAGAGGGGAGTCAGCCCCATGGATTGCAGGTGTGGGGCTGTCCTCAGGAAGGGATGTAAGCAGCTTGCAGTCCCTCTGCAAGAGGATGTGTGGGCAGGGCCTCCTGAGGCCCCAGTTGCTCTGCTGCCTTCGGATCCCCTCAGCCAGTATGGCCTTTCCCCTCAAAGACTCAGCCACCGCCACCACTACCACCGCGCACCCCACCGACTGAGCAGCCCCTTCCCATCTGCCCTCCTGACCTCCACACTCCATTATCCCCACCCTCCCCAAAAGGCAGTGTAAGGTGCAAGGTCTGGGGGTCATTTTTAAAACAGCTTGATTGAAGTATGGTTCACATTCTTTACAGCTAGCTCATTTAATGGCTTTTCATACATTCCAGAGTTGTTCTACCATCACCACAATCCATTTCAGAACACTTTTATTATCCCCCAAAAGAAACCTTGTGCCCATTGCCCTAAGCCTTCCACAGCCCCTAATCTACTTTATTTCTATATAGATTGGCCTATTCAGGGCACTTTATATCATTGGAGTCATACCACCCGTGGTACTTTGTGAATGTTTTCTTCATTTAGCATCATGTTTTCAAGGTTCATCCATGATGTAGCATGTGTCAATGCCTCGTTTATTTTTATTGTTGAAAAATATTCCATGGCACGTATATTCCTCATTTTATTTGTCCATTCATCAGCTGATGGGCATTTGGGGTTTTTCCCACTTTTTGGCTATTGTAAATAATGCTGCTATGAACACTGGTGTACAGTGTTTTAAATGGACATATGTGTTCATTGCTCTTGGAGATATATATATATATATATATTTATATATAGAATTGCTGGAACATATGGAAATTCTATGTTTAATTGTTAGAGGAGCCACCAGACTGTTCTCCAAAGTGGCTGCACCCGTTTACATTCCCACCAGCAGTGTACAAGTGTTTCTCCACCTCCTCACCAACAATTATTATCAGTCTTTTTTTTTTAAGATTTTATTCATTTTTAGAGAGAGGGGAAAGGAGGGAGAGAAACCTCAATGTGCAAGAGATACATTGATTGGTTGCCTCTCCTACGCCCCTAGCTGAGAACCTGGCCCGCAACCCAGTCATGTGTCCTGACTGGGAAACGAACTGGTGACCTTTCAGTTCATAGGCCGGCACTCGATCCACTGATCCACACCAGCTAGGGCTATTATCAGCCTTTGATTACAGCCATCCCAGCGGGTGTAAAGTGGTATATCATTGGTTTGCATTTGTCTGGTGACTAAAGATGTTGGGCAGTTTTTCATGTGATTATTGGTTATTTATATATCTTCTTCAGAAAAATATCTGTTGAGATCCTTTGTCCATTTTTTAATGGGCTTATTTCTCTTTTTTTTTTATTGAGTAGAATCCATGTTCATCGATAAGGGAATGGCGGCTCACATAAACCACAGCCGACTCAAGGCCAAGGGTGTGGGCCAACACCACAACGCCCAGAACTACAGTAACCAGAGCTTCGAGGAGCTGCGAGCGCTCTGTTTGAGGAAGGGGGAACTGTTCGAGGACCCCGTATTCCCTGCCGAACCCACTTCACTGGGCTTCAAGGAACTGGGCCCCAACTCCAAAAATGTGCAGAACATCTGCTGGCAGCGGCCCAGTGTGGGCACTGGGAAGGGAGGCATGGACTCCTGGGGGAAGGGGCGGAGTGTAGTGGTGCCCCAGTCACTTGGATAATCTGCAGTCACCCACAGCCATATCCCTGCCCTGGCACTAGGCTCCCCCTCCATCAGGGCTGGGACAGTTCTGCACATGCTTCAGCAGAATCTCTCAGATAACCCCTAGGGAAGTCACTCGGCAGCCTGGGCTTTCACAACCTCCAGCCGAGCGAAGCTGCTCCTGTCCACCCCCCTCCCCACCCGTATTTTCCCCGAGAACTCGGAGGCGGGCATCACTCCTCAGGAAAGGCAGGAGGGAGATGGGGAGAAGGGTGTCCTGGGCTCCCTGAAACCTGTGTTCCTTCACTGCAGGAAATCACCAGCACTCCTCACTTCATTGTGAACGGCGTCAGCCCCACGGACATCTGCCAGGGGGTGCTCGGTGAGTGGGGAGCGGGAAAGCTGGTGTCCACGGGGAGGCCGGGGGGAATTGGGGAAGGGGGCTGAGCTGGGGGTCACGCCAAAGTGTCTTTTGAGGCTGGGGAACCCAAACCCCTTAGGTTCGGACAATGTCTTCTGTTTCCCTGTCGCTCCTTTTCTGAGCAGATGGTAATGAAAGTGTCAGGTGGGCCTTCCTGCTCCTCCCCTAATCTGGATCCCACCCCACCTGCCGCAGTCTGGGTCTGGGAGTAGGCTGGGGCGATATATCAGTTATCAACCACTACACCATAAATTATCCCAACACTCGGTGACTTAAAGCAACAAGAAATGTGATACCATCTGACAGCTTCTGTAGGGCAGGAATTCGGAAGCAGC